>BDMV01000012.1:14959512-15029742 GCA_008326285.1 Oryza officinalis | reverse complement strand
TCCACATCCACATCCACATCCACGTCCACATCTACGTCCATATCCATATCCATATCCATATCACATAGAAATCTTTAAAAAGAGGAAAATTTCTGAATCTAAATTCTAAACATTTGCATATATATTCTAAGTAAAAAATTACTAAGTCTAAAATTCCTAAATCTAAACATTTATAAGTCTAAAATTCGTAAGTCTAAGAATTTCTAAGTCTAAACATTTGCATATATATCTTAAGTCAAAAATTAGTTAGTCTAAACATTCCTAAGTCTAAAATTCATAGGTCCGAAAATTTCTAAGTCTAAAATTTAAACATTTTCATATATATCTTAAGTAAAAAACACCTAAGTCAAAATTCTAAACATTTGCATATATATCCGAAGTCTAAATTCCTAAATCTATAATTCTTAAGTCTAAAAATTCCTAAGTCCAGAAATTCATAAGTCCAAAAATGTAAACGTGACTGCATTTTATTTACAATACCAGATGATATTATAAATTTGAAAGTTTAATTAGGTTGTCCGTCCTCAAGTCATCGTGCCTGTAATAGAGAACATAACATAGAATACACAATAATAGTAAACATTGAAACAAATTACACATAAAGTAACCTTACACAATACTTCCATGATTCATAATTATTCATAAATAGTAATTACATTACAATTCCTATAAAGAAATCTAGCTACTTGCTTTTTCCCTTCTTCAAAGATAATTTCTTCCTCGAAGTGCTGGGAGGGGCAAAGGATTGTTCTCTTGGTGGGTGCTTGTTGAGGTTGTAATCGCCAGTGGAGTCTATAACACGATTACGGATGAACCCGCATAACTCATCGAATAGACCTGTAATGACGTGTGGTAGCAACTAGCTTGTATCAAGACCTAATTTCTGCAGCGCAAGGTTGGAAGACGTAGAAACTGACTTAGCACTAGAATAGAATTGTTTAATTTATGACTTCAGTCTCTGAAACATGACGTACCTCAACATTAGAGTGCAGGTACCCCTCCTCCAGAAAATATAGCATGTACTGCATGACGTAGAAGCCGCAAAGGTTGGTGGCAAGTTTTTGTCTAAGGATTCACTCATGTTCGAAGATCCTTAATATTGTTGCATCTACCATGCATCTCCCGTACGATCTTGTGGACCTACAGTATCTCGCATATGCCCTATTTAGTGCATCGATAAGAACCTAGTGGTGTCTTCTCCCATTCCACAGACTATTGTATATGCAAATCATATTATCGTCGATATTGATTACGATGATGGTCCAGTGATGGCTGCACATAGGACAATGCATCAATAACTTCATACGCATGGACAGGAACCAAAGCTTGAAATCGATGATATTGACTTACTGGGCAAGGTAAGGAAGGAAAATGTGGTCACAGGAATTGAGCTTGACAAGGGCGTTGAAGAGTTAGTTCTCAATTTCTGCTTCTTTGGACAATTTCTTTGCAATGTTTACAATCGCTGGGTCTAGTAAAGCAGTCCTAGAGTTCTTGCTTCGACATTCAAAAGTGCAATGCCTGCAACATAAAAATATGGTTCGAAAGCACTAAGGCTAGAATAGTGGAGGCCAGATTTGTAGGACAGGAATTGTAGAATATGAAAGGACTCACAATGACCACATTTGTAGGATGTTGACATCGAGATCTCTTCTTTGGTACACGTTGAACAGGTCCTTAAATTCAACCTAGCATATATTGGGCGGATGGTGAAAATCCATGTCGGTGTAGTACGCTCCGATCATTTGTTCATGTTGTGCGGCTGCCTCCAAATACCATTAATGCAGCCACCGCGCTTGAGTTCATAATTGTTCAAGTTCCGAGTCAACCACCATAGGTTTTCTAATCAGGAGCTACAAAACCACTTCGGCCTCTGGAAGATTGTCCAAATCGTCAAGGCTCTCTATACAAGCTGACTTACAGAATGCTTCAACATCGACCGCTTTCTTTGCAATGAACAACTCCTTAGCCTGAGTCTGGAGATCCTTGTTACTAATAGTTCTTCCGAAGTCCGATATAGGTTTCTTCGGTGGCTTCGGTTGTGCACAATTTATGAAATGATCGATCAATTCCTTTGGAATTGGAATATTCAGTTCCTTAGGTTTCTTAGGGCCAAAAAGCGAAGTAATGGTGCCACTCATCGTCTTCTTAGCCGGCCCTGTTGTCGGCGTTGACACTGAGTCCCCCTTGGTTGGCTACCGTCACGACTTGTTCGATGAGGTACACCTTTGCGATGGACTTGTTGTTGGACTCTTTTTTTGGGTGGGGGTGGACTCGGGGACTTCTTAGGAGGCTGTGGTTGACTCGGTGTCTTCTCACGAGGAGGAGGTGGGCTGGGGTTCCTTTGTCGAGGCGGAGAAGGAGCAAGACCTGGACCTCGCTTACCTAAGGGGCTAGAACCGACGATGCCTGCCCCATCATTCGAGGTGACAATGATGTAGCATTTGGGCCATAGGATCGCATTGTAAAAAGCATCGCCCAGAGTGTCAACATCTTTCTCTGGAGAAAACTCTAGCACATATCCTCTGTATTGGCTTGGCACGTTGTCAACTCTAACCATTGAGTAGCCTGCAAGCACCAGAACAACGTGTATTATTTGCCCTACACAAATTGGATGTGCCATGCTGCGTGTGATCTCATGAGTGATGTTGTTTTGAAGGGGGACATGGAGTAATCATTGTGTATGTTTCATAATGTCATCCACAGCATAATGCGATGTGTCATATTGTCGTGGGACGACTACCGTGGGTGCGCAACTACAATGTTTCCCATCCAGGCTTACCACTGGGTTCCCGGCTTGCCCATGGTGTTTGGGTATCCCATCAGAAAACATATGTGCAAGTTGTTTCCTTAGCTGACGGGCTACCTCTCTTGCGATACGATCGGCTTCCTCTTGTTGCTTGGGTCCTGTGCCTACCGTCCGAAACCCATCCTTCCATGGAACAAGACCAATGCCTCTCGTGCATCCATGGTGCTCGGGGACAAAATCATCTCTCTCTCTTTCTGCCACAAAATTACCCTGCGACGATTGGGAAAGGGCCTCTGTGATCTTTCTACCACAAAATTGCTCTTGCTATCGAGGACCTATGGTGACCAACTGCACTGAAGAAAATCATTCAGTCCTCCTAGCATACTCGTAGTGCTTTGTCTGGGTTCCCCTTCCCTCTGTCTCGGGTGTTACACCATCTAGACGTAGTTATTCCTCCTTCACATCCCATTTGGGGATATTCTTAGCGTATCTGCTCAGGCCAAGTCGATAAGGATACTTGTTCTTTGCTGAGTTGGCCTTGTTGCGTTCGCTTATTTCTCTTGCCTCCTCAGATGTTTTCCATCTCACAAACTCATCCCAGTTATCCGCACAATTTTGATACATGGGTTTGTTAAAATCCGGGGTCTGGTTGTGTTGGATGAAGTCCGTGTTCAAGCTAGTCTTCCAATTTTTGAAGTGAGTGCCATCTTCGATAGGGCCCCATGCTTTGCTAGCCCTTCTTGACCTTCAGGAAAAGAAAATGATAGCTTCAACTTTCGCCAGCACTTGTCCTTCAGGTTACGTGGTACCGTCCAATCACACTGTGTTACGTAACTTAATTTCTAATGTCGGTAATTGATGGGAATGAAATCCTTGACGAGGACACCACACGCCCTATTATTCGGGCTCAATACCTCCAATGATGCTCGAGGCAACCCATTTGCACTGAGTTTTGTCATGACGTAATGACCATCAGGCATCCTGTTAGGACCCCTAGGCTTCCTCTATGATGTAACAGTTGATTTCTAGGCCGAACCAGCAGCAGAAGTGCCGACCTCCTAGAAAATATTAAATTTGATTAGTTGGAATGGTCCGTTAGAGTAGGAGTTTTCTAATGCATTCTCAGCCTTCAGCATTCTCTTGATTTAAATTTAAGAACGCGCTAGGGATGGCATCATGACCACCCTCTGATCTGGAGATGCCGAATTCTTCATGTTCCATCTTATCTACAATGATAAGCTATTTTTGAGGAAAATAAACTAAATGATTGTGTTGACGTGCTTGTATTGAAAGTTCAAAGATAGTTTAGTAACCTACTCTACATTATGAAATGTCTTATTTCTGTGCTCTCAGAACTACATCTGTAAAACTGTTACACCATTTAGCCTTCGTTGGAAATTTGCCACAACTACATCTGTAATAGCATTAGGCGTTGTGACAGGTCAGGCGACAAGCAGAAGGAATCCACCGCAACATAAGACGCAACGATTGATGCGGACACCTTCGCTTGCCGCCTGGCCTTCAACACGGAAAAATAATTTGAACCTTGGTTGGATGTGGCAATTTCCAATGATAGCCAAATTTGCAACATGTCTGAATGGCTCCAATTCATCATTGAGCAAAGTATATGCAAATTTGTAAAGATGATATGTACATGTGTAAATATGTTGCACCATTTAGCCTTCGCTAGACAACTAGACAAGTAGAAAACTATATTTTTGTAAAAGCATGGGGCGTTGTGGTAGGTCCGGTGGGAAGCAGAAAGCCTCCACCACTACCTAGCTATGCCGCAAGGATTGACGCGGATACTTTCACTTCCCACCGGGCCATCAACAAGGCTAAATAGTGGGAACTGTGGTTGGAGGTGGCAATGTCCAACGAAGATCATCTGTTCATCATCGAGCACGATGAAACTAAAATCCTAAAAATCAAATAGAGCCAAACCAAACAATAATTCACAATAATAGGATCAGTTCTAAAAGAGTTTAGTAACCTACTCTACATATCACCAGTCGCAAATCACAAATCACATAGATGGGCATCACAAATCATATAAAACATAGCACCAAGTATATAGTGGTATATAAAACATAACACCAAGTATCTTTTTGGGTTTTAATCAACATCATAGTTCGGAATTGTTATAACCACTAATAAACACTAGTAGATCATAATATGTTAGAAAAAATCTATAACTCCTAAATTTGCATCCTCAAACTAATTTAGGACTAAAATTACAGAAAAATTATAAGTGAAGGATAAACTGTAAGCGGCAGCGGCAGCAGCTAGGATACAAACGACGGCGGCGGCGGCGGCTAGGGTACATCACAAATCCATCACAAAATTACTCACAAAATCACAAAACCATCACATGTAAATTACTAATCGATCACAAAATTACTCACAAAATCCATCTCATCATATCACATGGTTTCAATATCATTGAAATTTTCCATCTCATCACCAATCATCACAAATTTTAGCACAAGGAGTGGGCAATGCAATACCTTGCCGGGTCACTGAAGCTGCATGCCGCTGCCGAGCCGCCACCTCCTCCACGTTGCCAAGCGCTGCCTCCTCCCAATTGGGGTCGCTGCTGTCGGCCGCCTGCTCCTCCTCACCGCCGAGAGCCACGGGCCTTCTCCTCACCAGCACCGCGTCGTCCTTCTGTCCGGATCTAGAAGAGAAGCTAGCGTTACCATAAGAGTAAGAGGGGTAGATGAGAAGGGGAAGCCGGGTTACCTTCATGCGCACTGACGAATGTGGCCGCTCCCGACCGCTGAGCGTCGTCGCACCGCGCCGCCACTCCTGGCGGCTAAGCACCGCCCCTCCGCCTCCGCACTGATGCGCGCCGCCGCACCACGTTGTCACCACACCCCCACTAGGCACTACCGTGGCATTCCCCCTACTCGCCTGGATTCGCCGCCACGCCTCGCCTCCACACCGTGCCACCGGCCGGGAGAGAGAGTTATTGTGTATTTAAATAAAGGGACATTGGTGCCCGATATTGACACAAATCCGGCACCTTTGACTTCTATAGGTGTCGGTTCTTTAAAAGAACCGCTACCTATATCCCCCTATAGGTACCAGTTCTTTTTAAGAACCGGCACCTATCTCTCCCACCCAAAAAAAATTCTTTCTAAATTAATATTTGGCTATAACATAAACCTACTATTTTATATATCTTCTCATTTAAATAATTTTTTTTAATTTAATATTTGGTTTTAAAAGCTGACAAAAATTTTAGATATCTTCTCCTTTACACTTTCTTTTATAAAATATATTTCTTTTTACCTATATTCACTGAAAATTATACGAAAATTATACCGCACATAATATGCTCCAAATTTTGTTTATTTAAATTAAATGGTAATTTCACAAATTAGTACATTAATTTATAAACTAGTAGCCCTTCTTGATGATCGCTCTGTAAGCACAATGCTTCTTCATCTTCTTCATCGGCTTCGTGGTTTTTCGATTCGACATCAATTGTGGCTCGTGGTTGCTCGTCGGGTTGATCGTAGTCATCTACATCGAAGACATTCTCCATTCCAACAATACTCTGTTCCATAACCCTCAATGATGCTGCCTTCGGGATTTGATCTGTTCCGGACATATTTCTTTACGATGCCCATAAACCTCTCGAAAGCTCACATGCTATGCAGATACATTGGACCAAGGATCTTTACTTCTTCCACAAGGTGAGCAATATGAGAGGGGGAACAATATCTCGAGCTGGTCAAGGAAGCTCTAGCAACTCAATGAAGCTCTTATCTGACCATCCATTGCTTGTCTTCAAGTGAAATAGAGATAGGACCACTTGCAGCTTGTTGTGCTCCGCCTTACATCCATTGTAGAGTGGAGTTTTTGAGTCCCCCATCATTTTGAACTTAGAATATTCCCTATTATCGATGTTAGCCCTCTCCCTGTCTCGCAACATCTGACCTAGATCAGCTTCACCGTGATCAAAGCACTTTTGGTCCTCCTGCTCACAGCCGACATCCTCATTCGACACGTCACTGTTGCCTACAGTTTCCTCGCCTTGCTCCTATTCGCCAAGAAACTCATGGCATCTGAACTTTCACATAAAACCCCTTGTAAGAAGATGTGCAAGGACCCACTGTGCCAGATTGTCTTTCTTGCAATAAAAGCATGGACACCACAGATAATCCGAAGTACCAACTGAGTTTGTGCTCGTCACCACGGCAACGAGAGAAGTTACTCTCCTGATATAATCCATAGTCACGATCAACTTTATACACCCATCCTGGATCCATTACAACTGATAGATACCTACGAATATTACTTAATTTCTATTACTTTGGATTATACAAAATCAAATTACCACTATGAATTACCTTCCATAATTTAAATACTATAACATGAAGTATTTAATAAACAAACAGAACAAGATAAAAGAAATTTACCACTCCTTAAAGAAAAATATGATAATTTAATGTTTATTACAAATCATGCAGAATAAATACATTTAGGATTTTATAATTTCCAAAAAAAATAGAATAACATAAATGATAGATCTTCAATAATTTAATTTTTATAACATTGTGTCACACCTCTCTGTACTATCATGTCAATACTTCAATTCAAAGTTAGCATGTGGTAGTCCGATAATGATCTAATTAAATAAACACAAAAAGGATAAAATAATTATGATACGGATCGACCAAGGCTATTCAAACATAATCTGATTGTTACAGTTCTATGCAAGGTTAAAGCTATGCTTAACATCAAATCCTGTTGTTTTCAAAAGGAAAGGCTGCTACATGGCTTGTATGATCACAGGTTGAAGAATATAGCCGTACTGCTAGTGAGGTCAAGATCCAGCTACCTATACACCCGCATAATCCAAAGACCAACACCATGCCAAGTCATGGTTACTTCGTCACCAATAGAGCATGTAAACAATGGATGTATTACACAACATTGTTCTACAAACATACGGCAAAAGGTGAAATCATTTCTTGATAAATTTAGTTTTAATGTTGTTGAGAAGTTTATCCTATCTAAATGGTGTACAATTGCTTTGCTAAGGTTCACATGTGAGGAGATGGTCACTACTACAAATATTGACGGCTACATCAATGACAAGATGGCTTACACCGAAGATGAAGTGGCACTTGCTCAAGTGGAGATGGTTCACGACAACGAGCAAACCGGTTATCCGCAGATGCTCCAATTTCCAAGGGATGTGTGACCTAGCCAGTCAACTTCCTCCATGCATAATTTATATGGTTGGAAAGATAATCAAGTCTAGTTTCACCTCCAACAAACAGCTTATCATTTCGACTTCCCATGACAGAGTAATGTCTATTTTACTGTAGGCTACATAGAAGCTAAAAGGGCCAAGTGAACCTATTCGGGAACGACTCAATAGCCATGTCATCCCATCTAGGAGGGTTGTTTCTAGTATAAATATCTTCTATGTTTTATCATTAGAAAGACTTTTGACAATGAGAATATGAACCCCTTTGTTTAGCTATGTGCTAGCAAATTCTGAGAGAGATCTCTACCCCTTTTGCTCTTGTGATTTCCTTGTGGGATTACAGAAGCGGCGTTCGACGCCACCAATTGGTGCTCCTACTCTCTTCGAGGTTTTCCTTGATTAATTGCAGTTTGTGTTGGTTGGTAACTTAGAGTGTGGTTGCGTAATAGAGTCCCTCGATTAAGGTTGTCGTAATAGAGATGGTGGTTGGCTTCGAGTATGATTGTTAGGTTGCACTATTGCTTTTGGCTTCTTGCTTGCCGCTAGTTATCGGTTCGTGATCCTATGTCGTGAAGATTAGGACACCACCCCTATGTTGGTCGGATCATCCCTTGAAAGTTGGAGCATATGTGCGTAACCGGTTTGCTCGTTGTCGTGAACCATCTCGACTTGAGCAAGTGCCACTTCATCTTCTGCGTAATTCATCTTGTCATTGATGTAGTCATTAATATTTGTAGCAGTGACCATCTGCTCACGTGTGAACCTTAGCAAAACAAATGTACACCATTTAGATAGTATAAACTTCTCAACAACACTAAAGCTAAATTTATCAAAAAAACGACTTCACCTTTTGCTGTATGTTTGTACAACAATGTCACGTAATACATCCATTGTTACATGCTCTATTGGTGATGAAGTAACCATGTCTTGGCATGGTGTTGGTCTTTGCATTATGCGGGTGTATAGGTAGCTGATCTTGTCCTCTCTAGAAGTACGGCTATATGCTTTAACCTGTGATCATAAAGGCCAAGTAGCAGCCTTTCCTTATGAAAACAACAAGATTTGGAGTTAAGCATAGCTTTAACCTTGGATAGATGTGTAACAATCAGATTATGTGTGAATGGCCTTGGTTGATTCGTATCAAATTATCCCTAGAAAAAAAATACAAATAATTGTCTCGGTTGCACACTATATATGTATACGTACGTAGCAAATGGTAATTCAATTCAACAAGCAAGAGTAAGACGGATTGACAAACAATGAATACTAACCTTATAGTTGGTGTTACCAACCGGTACTAAAGATGTCTCCAGAGTTAGTTCAAAAGGGAAAACATCTCTATCCAAGTTAGATATGTGGAGTAGGTGAGATGATGACACGTGTGAGGGCTGAGGAGAGAGATCTTAAGTTCGAATCGCACATTGCACATATTTTTTTGACTTAGTATAAATCTTTAGTACCGGTTCCTTCAACTGGTACTAAAAATCAAGAAATTTAGTCTCGGTTTCATTGTCTCGGTTACTACAATCGGGACTAAGCAGGGTTTAGAACTGGTACTAAAGATCATTTCTCTACTAGTGATATAAAATCATATTAAGGAGAATATTCCCTTTATCTAAAAGATTGGTAACACATTTCATAAGAAATGTAGTTTATTTACTTTAGGCAATATTATAATATATATATTTTATCTGTAGTAGGCATGAACATTCAGCTATAGTTATGATTTATATGAGTATAAGAATGCATCCAGATTGTCCGGAAGAAAAAAATAGAACTAAAGTTAAACTTCTTAACCATCTTAAAATTAAGAAAACAAGCATCTTACCTATTAAAGTCTGAAAACATGTTCCAATATATAGTTTTTGCTACATGGATTATGACATTGATACTTAAATACATTTTTCATGTAGTAGGACATCTGATTATCAAGCTAATTGATTGGACCACGGTCTATATGGCAAAACCATTCAATTCGTTATTTGAACTAGCTTTCATACCTGATTTCATTCTTTTTCATGATTATATAAAAGAGACACTACTGCAGAATAGGTTTTTGCATATAAGCCCTCCTTCAGCCTCCAAACAGGCCGTAACACCTTATGCCTACAATAGTATCGATCACGAAGAGAAACAAGACCCATATTAAAGATCAATTTTTGTAAAATAAAAGTGTGTTTGATTCTTTTGTTGTGATGAACAATTGGCATATGAGGTTATTGGTTTTGATATTTGGAGTTTATATGCGACGTGGTTTGTGAGATGATTGAATTTTCAGACGGCGAACAGGGACTGTTATTTTGTTGGGTCCGGTCAGACTGGGCAGGCAAGGCCGGTCAGACCGGAGGTATGTGGGCGGTCAGACCGGCCAGCCCGCGGTCTGACCGGTCGACTCTGTGTCGGTTTCGATTTCGGATTGTTTTATTGGATATCCATAGTTAATTCATGTTTATGACTTCTAGATGGATACTATACGTATGTAATATTGTTGTGTGCTAACAATGAGTCAAGTTGGTGATAGCTTGTGCTTGGATATGGTTTCTTTGGTTGATTCATGTGTAGGTAATCTTTACGTCTCAGGAGAGTATTGCCGGTGATGGATCGGGAGTCAACTTGGAGATAAGGTGACGTCCGGACGGTCAGATATCATGCGGGATACTTAGGCTAAAGATTAATGCATGTGATTGGTGAAGATTCCATATGGCATACGATGGTGGTATTGTGTACGTATGGGATGCGGAGTCAAATTTGGAAGGAGTCCAAATTTGATACAATTGGAATATGTAATGTTGGTTTCTTGTACGGGAAGGTTTCCTAGGTGGATTAGGACTTCTTGTATGTGTTTGGTTCGT
Organism: Oryza officinalis; assembly: GCA_008326285.1. Classification (NCBI taxonomy): domain Eukaryota; kingdom Viridiplantae; phylum Streptophyta; class Magnoliopsida; order Poales; family Poaceae; genus Oryza; species Oryza officinalis. Next base: position 15,018,917 of record BDMV01000012.1, on the reverse strand, counting down.
GGCTTTAGGCTACCTACCACATGTACAAATAGGGAGGGAGGGTGTGGCTTCCCAGTATCGCTTTTGAGAGCATTGAGTTGTGAGTTAAGTTAAGGTTTCGAGTTTAGTCGAGATTTTCGTGAGAAGTGTTGTTGTTGCACTTTGTAAACACAGAGAGAAGTATTAAAGTTGTCATCTACTTTGAGAGATCTTTGATTTGTGTTTGCTCTGGTTTGGCGGTCTAACCGGCGAATCATAGGCGGTCAGACCGGCGGCATCACAACGGTCAAACTGATGGGGACACGGCTGTCCGACCGGTAACAGCGGCAGGAGGCAGAGGTTACTTTGGAGCAGTTAGACCGGGAGATCAATACCAGTCAGACCGATGGCACAGGCGTGGTTAGACCGGCCGATCTATTTCGGTCAGACCGATCTACATCAATTTGAGGGTAACTTTTAATTCCGCTAAAAGTTTTGGTTTTTGGGTACTACAACCATTCACCCCGCCCCCCTCTAGTTGGCTTAGTTCTTGCTTTTCGATCCTACAAATAGTATCAAAGCCTCGTTTTTCTTCTTTGGATTTTTACCAATCTAGAGTTTTAGGCCATGGCTAAAAAGTTTTCAACCAAGCCGCATATTTTTGATGGTTTGGATTTTGCTTATTGGTGTCATAAGATGCAATCTTACATTATGGCCCAAGATTATGATGTTTGGCAAAAGGTTGCTCTTTCTTATGAGATTTCTGATCAAATTACTACTAAAGCTTCAAAAACTGAGTTTAATAACAATTGCAAAGTCCGTAATATTTTGTTGAGTGAAATTTCTCATTCAGATTTTGATCGTGTGTCACATCTTGAAACCGCCCATGAGATTTGGAATGCCTTGAGAAACTTTCATCAAGGAACTACTAACATTAAAGAACTTCGTCGAGATCTTTTCAAAAAGGAATACGTAAAATTTGAGATGAAACCTGGAGAAGCTTTGGATGATTATCTTGGTAGATTTAATAAGATTTTGTGTGATCTTAGATCTGTTGATTCTTCTTATGACTCAAATTACACACAATCTGAGGTTTCTCGTCACTTTTTGAATGGTCTTGATATGTCTATTTGGAAGATGAAGGTAACATCTATTCAAGAGTCTGTCGATATGTCTACTTTGACGTTGGATTCACTTTATACAGAAATCAAAACTCATGAGATGAATATTCTTTCTCGCAAGATAGATTTTAAGTCTAGTGCTTTGGTTTCTCCCTTGACTTCGTTGGATGTTGGTGCTTCTTCGTCAAATTCTACCGCTCTTGCTTTGATTAATGCCATGTCCGATGAGCAACTCGAACTGTTTGAGGAGGAGGATTTGGTTTTGGCTACTAACAAGATTTCTCGAGCTGTGAACATTGTCAGGTACAGGAAAAGAGGAGGTCAAACTCGTTGCTTTGCATGTGGTGCACTTGGTCACATTCGTTCACATTGTCCTATGTTTGGAGGAGGCAAGAAGGAAGACAACGGTGGAGAGAAAATCAAGGACGACAAGCCTAAGTCGAACAACACGTTCAAGGGGAAGAAATCCAAGGATGTGGTCAAGAAGGTGTTGAGTCAAGTCTATGCTGCATTTGAGCCATTAAGCGACATAGATTTTGATAGTGATGAAGACAAGGAGAACGAACAAAACATCTCCGGTGTTTGCTTCATGGCTCGTGGTGAATCGGATTCAGAGTATAAGGACAATGAGGTGAGTTCTCTTGAGGAACCTATTCTTATTTTAAGTGCAAAAAATAAGAAGTGTGAGAAGATGTATAAAAAACAAGAGTTCATGCTTGAATCTCTAAATGCTGAAATTGCTAGATTGAAATCTCTTATTCCTGATGATGATGATTGCAAAAATTGTGAGATTTTAATGAATGAAATTTTAAATATTAGAGAAATTAATGTTGCTCATAATTTAAAATTGAAATCTTCTTTTGCTCTTGGATTTGCTATGTACACACGCACATTAGATGAGTTGTTTTCAACAAAAAAATTGTTGAAAAAATATCAAGTTGCTTTCTATGCTAGTTCGATGTTTAACATGATTTGTGCTAAAAAGTTAAAACAACACAATATTTTGAATTGCTCAACATGTACACTAAACAAGATGAGATTGAAAGATGCTTTGCGTCGTGTTGAGTATATGGAAGATATTGTAAAATCTGATGAAGTGCTTTCTTGTCTAACATGTCGTAAAAACAAAGGTGTCATGGTAGATTGTGAAAATTGTGCAAATTTAGAAAAAGAGATTTCTTATTTAAAATTTTCTTTGGCAAGATTTTCTGAAGGTAAGAAACAACTTAACATGATTTTGGATCAATCTAAAGTGACTAGCTACAATAGGGGTGTAGGTTTTGATGTTTATGATTATTTCACCAAAAATCAACCCAATGTTTTGAAAGTGACTGAACATGGTAAAATTTTGACAAAACCTAATGTTGTGAAAACAGTTTTTAAATCTGCTGGAATAATGACCTCTCTTTCTGCTACACTAAAAGAAACTAAAACTAATATTTCAAAACCATTAACTGCTAGGCAAAAGTATACTTGTTCCATCTTGTTGGTTTTTGTTTCAGATTAGCACGTAAACAGAAAAAGAAAGAGAGATTGCTTTTGGTAAATCTAATTGGCAGAAATCTGGTTTTTCCTTAAGGAAACCGATCAGACCGTAGTGGGTTGCACGGTCAGACCAGCGATCGGTCCGACCTGCTGCTGAGCTTCGGTCAGACCAGAGATACAGAAGTGGTCAGACCGGCCCCCGGTTAGACCGGCTACTGTACTTCGGTCAGACCGACCTCGAAGAAATTTTTCTGAAAACTTTCAAACTATTTTTGTTCGTGGATATATATCTTTTGGATCTACTGGTCGTGTCTCAGTACTGGATTCCTAAATTTCTTTTATCTAACCCCAGTACTGAGGCTTCGACATCTTCTTGTGTGTAGGCTTTGGTGGCGAGTAAGGAGAACGTATGGATTGTGGATTCCAGTTGTTCGCAGCACATGACCGGTGATAAAAATTGGTTCTCCTCCCTCAAGATGGCATCCAAGACGGAATCGATTATCTTTGGTGATGCTTCTACTAGTGCCGTTCTTGCTATAGGATCTGTCAAGGTAAATAACAAGTTTGAATTGAAAGACGTAGCTTTGGTTGAGGATTTAAAATACAATTTGCTTTCGGTTTCACAAATTGTTGATGAGAATTTTGAAGTTCATTTTAAAAAAACTGGAAGTAAAGTATTCGATTCTTTTGGTGACTCCGTGTTGAATATTTCTCGCTTTGGAAGAGTGTTTAAAGCTGATTTTGGAAATCCTGTTTCACCTGTTGTAACATGTTTGGTTGCTAAATTCAACAAAGATTTGATGTTTTGGCATCGTAGACTTGGACATGTTGGTTTTGATCATCTCACTAGATTAAGTGGGTTGAATCTTGTTCGTGGTTTGCCTAAACTTAAGAAAGATCTTAATTTGGTTTGTACACCGTGTCGTCATGCCAAGATGGTTGCTTCTTCACATGCTCCTATTATTTCTGTGATGACGGATGCACCGGGACAGCACTTACACATGCACACTGTTGGTCCAGCTAGAGTGCAATCCGTTGGAGGAAAGTGGTATGTGTTGGTTGTTGTTGACGATTTTTCTCGATATTCTTGGGTTTTCTTTATGGCAAGTAAGGATGAGGCTTTTGGATACTTTCGGAGTTTGTATCTTAGTTTGAATTGTGAACTTCCTGGTTCTTTGAAGCGAATCAGAAGTGATAATGGTGGTGAATTTAAGAATGCTTCTTTTGAATAATTGTGCAACGAAAAAGGTCTAGAACATCAATTTTCTTCTCCTCGTGTTCCGCAACAAAATGGTGTTGTTGAAAGAAAAAAATCGTTCTTTGGTTGAGATGGCAAGAACAAAGCTTGATGAGTATCATACTCCTAGAAAATTTTGGGCCGAAGCTATTAAAACTGCATGTTGTATTTCCAATCGTGTTTTCTTGAGATCAAAACTTGGAAAAACTTCTTATGAGCTTCGTTTTGGACATTAACCCAAAGTTTCACATTTGCGTGTTTTTGGTTACAAGTGCTATTAACATTGCTAAGAATCCTGTACAACACTCACGCACGAAGCACATTGATATTCACTTTCACTTTTTAGAGATCATGTTGAGAAGTGAGATATTGAATTGAAATTTTTGGATACAAAATTGCAACTTGTGGATATTTTCACTAAACCATTGGATTCATCTCGTTTTGCTTTTCTTCGTGGAGAGTTGGGAATCATTCATCCTTTTGGCATGGTTTGAGGGGGAGATTTAGTGCTCTTGGTTTTATCAAGCAATAATTGAAAGAAACAAATTAAAAGAGAGCTTTGTATTATGCATATAGTGTTTTTCTTTGATCATGCTAGCAATACTTTGAAGGTTTATTTGTCTATTTTATAGCTTATATGAATTTTAGTATTTTCATAAGGTTTAGATATTGCTTTTAAGGGAGATAATGCATGACACTTAAATTTTATAATTGAATTAATGAAATATGCAATATTGATACTAATGCATAGGTTGGATTGTAAATGCTTATGTATATGCTTTATTGAATTGTTATTCCTCAAATAGTTTTGAAATTACTCATTGTGCAAAAGAATAAAAAAACATTTATGTGAAAAAAAATGAATACTGAATCCTTGGAAACAGTCTTGACGACAAGAACGTATTCGATTTGAGCAAAAATAATGGGTGCTGAATCATTGGAAACAGTCTTGACGACAAGGACGTAGCCGGAATAATTGAGAAAAATATGTGCAAAAATGAAAACAGGTTCAATTCAATATGAAAAAATTATCTTGGTTGTTTTGTGCTAAAACTAATTTGGGAAAGAGTAATGATTGCAATAGGTCTATATGTGTGGATTTATTTTTCAACCTATGTGTTTGTAAAGATGTTGCATTATAAATCTTTTGAATTCATAAATCTTGATTGCATTATTGATCTTAATTGTAAAATCTTTGGGTTATGATTATACTTTAGTATATGATTGCTATCTAATTGATGGGTTTATCTTCTCTTTGTTGCAATACATGACATGAATTACTATATGTATGTTATTAAGCTCTTAAATATTAACTGTACATAATTTCTATGCTTGATGAAATCATTGTCAAAAGGGGGAGAAGAGATATAAACAATGCAAGTGTTTTTCTTTTCTTTTTCTTTCTTTATTTTTTTTTCAAAGGAGAAGAAATTTTTTATTTTTGTTTTTATTTTTCCAGACACCAAAACAAACATTTGTGATGGGTTTGCCAATGTATTCATCAAGGGGGAGATTGTAAAATCAAAGTATGTTTGATTCTTTTGTTGTAATGAACAATTGGCATATGAGGTTATTGGTTTTGATATTTGGAGTTTATTTACGACGTGGTTTATGAGATGTGTCGAGCACGCCCGATTAAATATTATGTAAGTTATCTGAAGTGATAGCGTGAATTATTTAGTTGGATGGGGTCTAGTAATAATCGAGTAGAACAATAACCATCCAACCTCATCGCCTCACTATCAAGTCAAATAACATACATAATATAAAACCTGAAGCGCCGAGTAAAGAGCATAGGGGATATTGCTGGGACTTTAGCATGCTAGTCAACTTCAGCCTAAGACATGCCCGTCAAACCACACGAAGATGGCGACCAGATGTGTTACACATCTCCAGAGACTTGACAAAATTCGCTAAAGCTCTACGACATCCCAAATGTTCAAAACTCATACCGGTGTAGAACTAGATCCCAGGAAAAGCTCTAGTTCCACACTTTCATCTAAGCGATGAAAATCAGAATAATAAGGAGTAAACACAAATAACTTTATTCTACATTTATATTTTAAATAGATCGGCCAAACGGCCAGATAATTACTGATCCGCAGAAGCTTGGCTACACGAAACCACAAGCAGCCGACAAGGAAGAAATCCCTTTTGGATCTGGTCCTAAAAGAAGCAATGATTTCCCGACTCATTCAGAAGACTAAGCATACAACCTGCAAAATGGATATTCCAGTATAACAAGAGTCAGTACATTAAACAAGTCAATGTACCGGCAAGCACAAGACAATCCTATCATACTACATGCAAGGTATATAATCAAAGAAAAGCTATATATGTAACTCATTTTTGCATAAAGCAAGTTTTAGTGCACAATTCTGTTCAAAAGAGTTGATGATTCAATTAACCAAAATATCAACATAGATACATCATAACATTTAATATATCAACATTATAAACATACTCTTGTTACCCATACCGGCAACAAGTCATAATCTCATGATAATAATACACTTGACTGCCCACCCAGTATCAAGTCTCACATTCAACAACAATATAACCTAATCATCATAACTTAACCCAAGTCACCATTTCCAATCCATAATTCACAAATCATCATTTGAAAACATAAAACAAAATCAAAGTCTATATTCATGACACTTCACCAAGTCGCTCATGACCGTGAGCACGGCTAATCGATTAGTTTTAGAGAACTCTGCAGAGTTTGTACAGCTTTACCCACATGATATGAACACTTTAGTTTGTTCTGTGTTTGCAAGACACTACCACACTCTTCATGTTGAATGAGATCTAGAGATCATAACGTAGCCTTTACATTACTTAACGCCTAACCTTGCATCAGCCATGGCAAGTGTGAATCCATCCTGGGCATGACCCAGAATTGTTAGGTGGCGGGTCCACGCCTTAGCCTAACGCCGTGGCAGCGAACACATCCGTTCCCCCAAGAGGCACTATACCATTGAATTGGACAGACTTAGATGCCTAAACTACCCCCATAATCAGCGGGGTAAATAGGTAGTTCCTATGAATCATCGCTCAGACTAATTCATTCTACTCCGGCCTACCAATATGCAAGGTTAGACGTTAAGCAACTTAATTAGCTAAGGCCACCCCATAATAGCACATGTGGATGTACGATATACTCAAGTTGGTGACACGAAGTTCAGTCCTTATTCAACTCAGGCGAACACTCCCCCTATCGGTGTACAACTACCACCATATGCAGACCACTTGTTGCCCAAGTTCAAAATTATTTTACTCACACTTTAGTTCACAAATACTTAACATTTTCATTTCAATCCAGCATAAATCAAATAATCAAAATCCCATTTATAAATTCATAAGAATGAGTATTTTGCTTAAATCTAAGCATGGCTAAGCAAATGGCATACATAAAAGTATATATACTCTTCAGCAAGCATTTATAAAGTAATCAAATCCATCCTATGGTTATACATGAAGGATAACAACATATCAAGGTAGGTTATGCAGCAATAAGGTCATAGCTACCGTTTATTAAGTTTCAAATATCGTTTTAAATCAAATAGATATGCAGTTTCGCAAACAACACTTTTCATCTCCCAAATCATGGGTTTCAATGTGATCAAAGGAATGGGGAGGAATAACTGCATTGATCTTGAACAAAGTGAATATCACCTAAATCACTCTTTCACCGTCGATGCGAATTATCTATACAAATGACACGATATGCACATAAATACCAAATTATGTGAAAAATACAAAAATGCTCTAAAATGCATGATTTGTGCATAGTGTATACGTTCTGACCTAAGATGGATTTAGGTGAAAGAATTCCTATTTTATCTCTTTTCATTTATGAGTTATGAATTTTCTAAGGTTGCATTGATATATCGTAGTAGTTACTAATGTATAGTTGTGAATCATTTTTAATATATCATTTTTGATTAAATTGACCTTACTGGAATGAAGGGGATTGTTTTCTAAGATTAATACAATTGGTTTCATAATTTTTAAAGCTAGTATGAATTTCCTATAAATTTTGGAAATTAACTTGCAATTGTAGTGATCATTGTAAAATATAAATTATTAGTACTATTTCTGTTACAGAAAGTATGAAATATTATATTTTTAAATTAAATTTCATACCTTTTGTGATTCTACAGAAATTTGGTTCACTCCAATTGGAGTACAAATGAATTTTCTACAAATTCTACAAGCTCTATGTTAGCTATTTCTTAATTATAATTTTAAAAATAAATATCATACTATAAGCATAGGATTTTATTATACCATATTAAAGTTCACAATTTTATGAACCTACTGGAGTTGGTTTCACCTCAAAATGAGCTATATTTGATTTTATATGAATTTCACAAGTTTGAGCAAATTTTCAGTTGAAAAGATATTGATCTAACCTTTTTCTATTTTATTTCCAAAATATAATCCATTGGGTCCACAGATCCGTCTCTGTTAATTTGCAGAAAAGTCCCTAGGGTTTCCAGGAATCAACCCGAGCTCCTTAAGCACGTGCTATAACCATTTCCATTAAGAATCCCCGAGGTTTTCCTTATTTATAATTAGGTCCTGGTCCCATCTGTGATATGAAGGAGTTTTACAAATTAAACCTCACAAGTTTTAAACCTTTACTAAGCCGAGTCCTTAGCGCTAATTATGTGGGGTCCACTTGTCAGCGGCTCGATGGCTGAGGAGGCAGGGCAGCAGTGCTCCGCCGAACTTCTCGCCGGCGGCAACGGCGAACGGCAGCCGATCTCGGTGGGTGACTAAAAGAGAAAACGTGGAGGACATCAAGACGAAGCCATCAGTGGTCTTCTCGCAAGCTGCGGCGGCGATGGCTCTCGGGTTGCATATGCATGTCGAGCTACGGCTCGGTTTAGTGCGAACTAATGCATGCATGAGTGTCTATAGGGGTCCTGGAGACTCACCGAGAGGCGCGCGATGGTCGGCGAAGCCCGGACAATGACGGCGATGGAGAAGGAGCTCCGGTGGCAGCAGTAGCTAGCAACTTCACGGCGTCAGCTTGCTCCGACCGATGATCTGCTAAAAAGAGGTCGGGGGCAACCCATGGATCACACAAGGATGCTCCACGAGTGAGGAATCGCTCTGGTGCTTACCGGAGAAAGAGTATTCGGCGATGAAGTCCGGCGGTCGGATTTGGGGAAGAAGAGGCCGATCTCTGAGTTCACAGCATCCTAGCTCGATTCCTTTGGTCGGCGGCTCTCTGGGACTGAGATGAAGACGATGGCACGGCGGTGTGGCTCGGTCTGGTCGGAGTTGGCCGGACAACGATGATACGGTAGCGGTGGCACTCTGGAGCTCTCGGGGGCACGGCGGTGTTTCGGCGAGATGGCTGCAAGACACGAGGCAAGGTTAGGGGGATGGACTCGGCATGATCTGGAGACTGCAAAACGCCAGAAGAGAGGGGATGACCGCGACGCAATGGCAGCAGCGACGGTCGTCGTCTTCATGGCCAGCGAAGGAGAGGGAAGGAAATGGAGGCAGGGCAAGCTCCCTCCCTCGGCTAGATCGGCACAGGAGTGAAATGGGGAAGGTGGCGATGCTCTAGGGAGGATAAGGCGAGCGTCAGCGGTTGCCACCGCAATGGACACGCGTCGAGCACGTCGGCGCCGCTCTCTCTCGCTCCCTCTCCCTGTCTCGGTCTCTTTATCTCTTAAACGGTGGAGTGAAGGTGCACAGGGGTGAGAGCAAGTCAAGGAGGCCGACAGGTGGGTCCAGGGTCGATGCAAGCACAGGCTAGACGAGAGAAGTGGGTAGATATCTTGGTGAATTACTGTACAAGTGTTTACAAACAATATTTCTTATTTATTTCTCCCTCCCATTTTTATACCTTCACCATTTAATTTGTGTGCATGATAAATTATTGTGGATTTTACTGGAGATAGATAAAAATACTTAGTTTCCTTTTTCTTTTGTTTCACACAAAAATAATCTATATTTTAATCTCAGTAAAATAGAGAAATTCAGTTTAGCCGAAATTGATTTGAATTTTTAGGAGGCTAAAAACTATGAAATAAAATCTGCAAAAATTATATGAATTCATGATAAATAGGTTAGTATGTTAATAAATTATATCCTATATACATTTTTATGTGATAAAAAACACATATGAGAGGTGTATCTGTTTTGCCGATTAGGGTTTAGAAATAATTATAGTTTGACTGGATTGACCTAATTATTTGGGGTGCCAAATGTACTTATTAAATTACACAAAAATTCCAGTGATATATATATATTGAATAGTATCTACATGAATTTCCCCATGATTTTATATTGCACCAATTATTTTTAAATATTCAATGAGTGCATCGACCTTGAAGTATTCTTATTTTAAATACATATTCAAATGGTTGTAAAATTATATTTTGGTTTGTATTTAACCAGAGATGATATTGTTAGGCTTTTACTTTCAATTCACCATGCTCAAACTCACAAATTCCCTAGATACTAGTGTTTTTATATCTGAGTTGAACTAATGGCACCTAAGGTGGTGGTAATTAGTATAATGCTTTTATTATTTATACCAATATAAATTAACAGGGATTCATACTTATGTTCCTAAAAATGTTTTATATATCAAAATAGTTTGAAAAAGACAAAGTTTCAAATCACTTGCATCTCAATACATGACCACTAGCTAGTTTTAACTTACTTAGGTTGTATATTTGAGAAATTTTGGTCATTAACTCAAAAACATATTTTATTTATTTAACTGAGATCAAAATTCAAAATTCGAATTTTTAGTATGTTACAAGATGATTGAATTTTCAAACGGTAAACAGGGACTGTTATTTTGTTGGGTCCGGTCAGACCGGCCAGCCCGCGGTCTGACCGGTCGACTCTGTGTGGGCTTCAGTTTTGGATTGTTTTATTGGATATCCGTGGTTAATTCATGTTTATGACTTCTCGATGGATAATATACGTATGTAATATTGTTGTGTGCTAACAATAAGTCAAGTTGGTGATAGCTTGTACTCGGATATGGTTTCTTTTGTTGATTCATGTATAGGTAATCTTTACGTCTCGGGAGAGTATTGCCGGTGATAGATCGGGAGTCAACTTGGAGATAAGGTGACGTCCGAACGGTCAGATATCATGCGGGATACTTAGGCTAAAGATTAATGCACGTGGTTGGTGAAGATTCCATATGGCATACTATGGTGGTATTGTGTGCGTATGGATACGGAGTCGAATTTGGAAGGAGTCCAAATTTGGTACAATTGGAATATATAAAGTTGGTTTCTTGTACAGGAAGGTTTCCTAGGTAGATTAGGTCTTCTTGTATGAGTTTGGGTCGTGGCTTTAGGCTGCCTACCTCATGTATAAATAGAGAGAGAGGGTATGGCTTCCCGGTATCGCTTTTGAGAGCATTGAGTTGTGAGTTAAATTAGGGTTTCGAGTTTAGTCGAGATTTTCGTGAGGAGTACTGTTGTTGCACTTTGTAAACACGGAGAGAAATATTAAAGTTGTCATCTACTTTGAGAGATTTTTGATTTGTGTTTGCTCCGGTTCGGTGGTCTAACTGGTGAATCATAGGTGGTCAGACTGGTGGCATCGCAGCGGTCATACCGGTGGCGACACGACGGTCAGACCGGTGACGGCGGCAGGAGGCAGAGGCGACTTTGGAGCAATTAGACCGGGAGATCAATACCGGTCAGACCGACGGCACAGGTGCGATCAGACCGGCTGTTCTATTTCGGTCAGACCGATCTACATCGATTTGAGGGTAACTTTTAATTCCGCCAAAAGTTTTGGTTTTTGGGTATTACAACCATTCACCCCCCCTCTGGTTGGCTTAGTTCTTGCTTTTCTATCCTACAATTTTTGCATGCGGGCTTGTTAATTGGCCCGCCTGCGAAAATAGGTGGGACTGTTAGGGTCTGTTTGGTTGAAGGGCAAGGTTGGATGGGATATAGCCATCCATGTTTTTATGGATGGGGATATCCAAGTTTTCTGTTTGGTTGTATGGATGGGGATATCCAAGTTTTCTGTTTGGTTGGTAGAATGAGATTAATTAATAACTAATTATAATATTTTAATTGGCATAATAATATTTAGTTATACACTTACCAGTAGAAATAAACACTTGTCAACACTAATCTTACCATGCTAATTACTAATTAATCGTAAAACATACTAATATCATTAATTATACTCTAATCAACTCACTAATCAGCATTTTAGAGAGGGTGGATAGCTTCATCCGGCCAAAAGAACCGGATCCTTTCATCCAGCATATTGAGAGAATATTCCTTTTTATGGTCCGCTTTATCCACCTTGCCTTCCAACCAAACACCTTGAAAAATCGGGCGGCCATGTCCCATCCAGTCCCATCCACCCAACCAAACACACCCTTAAATAACTCACCCATCATCAGCCCACCAAGTCGGTCACCCAAAAAGTTTAAGTCATATAATCTCGTATCTCTCCTCATCCTCTACTCTCCTCTCCTTCCTCATCCTCTCCTCTCCTTCCCCATCTCCTCCTTCCCCTCTCCTCTATCCTCTCTTCCCCTCTTATCAAATCTACATGCCCGGCTGGAGCGGGCGGTGACATCGGTGGCAGCGATAGGACACGGGAGAGGCGGCAACGACAGTGACTTGTGCACGGTTGGGACATTCCTTTCCTTTGACACTTGTGGGCACGAGACGGTGGCGGCAATGGGAGTGACCTACGTGCATCGGCTCCTTCACCTCCAACGCTGGTGGCCATGTGACGGGCAGCGGCGATGGAAGTGGCCTGCGCACGCCGACTCCTCCTGATCCAATTATCAATGGCCAAGCAACAGGCGATGGGAGGGGCCACCATGCACCTCGGCTCCTCCTTTGAAGCCAGCAGCCCTGCAACGGTCGGATCCAACGGAGGTAACCTCACGGTGGCCGAATTCAGTGGAGGCGGCCCTGGGACAAGCAACCTTGACCTCGACGGAGACCTCGAGCGATGTTGAGTGCGACCTCGATGGCGACGACCTCCATCGCCTCTTTCTCCTCTCTCGCTTTGAGCAGCTATGACGTTGAGCTTCGAGTGGCGGCAGTGGCGGTGGCTGGCTACAAGCGCGCTTGATCTGGTGGCGATGGGCTTAGGGCGGCGACGACGATGCTAGGAATGGGAGTGAGGGTTTCATTTTTTAGAATTTTAATTTTTTTCCATAACTCTCTTTGCAGACGGGTGGCATAACGTGCCCGCGTGTGAAAAGCCTTATGGCATGCGGTTGTGCTACCCAGTTGGAAAAATGCCCATTTCTACAAACACGTGTGCAGACGGTTCTTTTGTCCGTTTGCGAAAATGCATTTTGGCCGTACGCGAAAATGATTTGTGTAGTAGTGAGGCACACCAACGCATACTGTCATGTGCACCATAGTTACACACATACAAATGCGCCATTAGAACCGCTAAAATCAGTGAAAACCCCCTGATCTCGCTAAATTCTATGCCCTATGGGTACTCCGATTTAAACTCCATGACTGCAGCGCCTACGTCACTTATTTTTCCCCTGATTTCATATTCCATAAGTTACTTAGGCTTCGATCTTTCTGTATAACTGAACCGCAAATATTTAAAAAGATACGGTGGAGCTAGTAGCTAGCGATCGATACTCTGAACTTACAGTGTTTTGGAGTTGTTTATAGAGAAGATCGAGAGCGCTGTAAACTTATAATGATGCCAAGACTCTGTAGTGCCGTGAACTGCACGAGATTATGCAGATCGAGTGCGTCGTGCTGGCATGCTAGCTAGTTATCTGATTGATAATTAATATGTGCATGCATGTCTCATGCTAATTAACTCTCTGCATGTGGATCGATGCCTATTGTCACCTTCATATATATATAAGAGCACCATGCGTACGATCTGCAGGCACGTACGCCATGCGGACCACGCTTATTGCAGTAGTTCTGAACTGTACTATAATCGTTGATGGATGCATGGTTCAGAATGAAATAATTATGAAACACACATGATATGTAGCCCTGGCTTTACTTCTTGGGCTGCGTTCGAGAGAAGAGTAAAAAGAAAATTTACAAATATACGTAAAATGAGGTGGGTCATTAGCACATAATAAATTTAATATTAACTATTATAAATTTAAAAAATAAATTAATATGAATTTTTAAAATAACTTTTCTAAAATTTTTTTAAAAAAAACATATCGTTTAGTAGTTCGGAAAATATGTGCGTGAAAAACGAAAGAAGTCTTCTCTCAATCCTCAACTACCGGACACAGCCTTGGTATCTTCGATATGTCATAACACTAATCTCAGTACAAAATTTAGCATTATGGTAGAATTTATTGTAAGCTATTTTTTACAAGTAAAATTTTGATCAAAGTTTCTTTTCTTCCTAAACTACTCCCTCTATTCTAAAATATAAAAAATTTTGAATGAATATAACACATCCTACTACTATAAATCTTGATAGAAAGGTATTAGGATATGTCACATCCATCCAAAATGCTTTATATTTTGGGACAAAAAATATAAAATAGATATTTTTCAGCCAAATATTTATATTGAGACAAATAACATCCTGCCTATATTACAAATGGATATGGTTTTCCTAGCTAGCTAGTGTGTGTGCCTATCTATCTGCTTGTCTCTCTCTTATGTGTGTGTATATATATATATGTATCTATATGTGTGTATACAAGTATATTTGTGTGTGTATATATATGTATGCACGTGGATATATGTATATGTGTGTATCGGGCATATTTTTACCGGTGTAGACAGGTAACCCAATCAGGTCCACAACCATAAAAACCATCTGATCGGAGTTCGTGTTAGTAAAGGCCTCTATCGAAATCACTGTGAAATACTTCCTCCATCCTAAAAAAATATAAAAATCTAAAATTAGATGGAACATTTTCTACAACTATGATTCTAAACAGACAGTCCATTCAAATTCCTAGAATTAGAAAATACATCATTCAATTCTAGATTTTTATATTTTAAAAATAGATAGTCTGTTCAGATTCCGAATAGTAGGGAATGCCCTATTCGATCCTACGTTTTTATATTTTGAGACACGGGTAGTATAATTTATGGTATTATTTATTTATATATATACATATATATATGTATACATATGTGTGTATATACATATATATTTGTGTGTGTATATATATATGTATGCGCATGGATATATCTATATGTGTGTATCGGGCATATTTTTACCGGTGTAGAGAAGTAACCCAATCAGGTCCACAACCATAAAAACCATCTGATCGGAGTTCGTGTTAGTAAAGGCCTCTATCGAAATCACTGTGAAATACTTCCTCCATCCTTAAAAAAATATAAAAATCTAAAATTAGATGGAACATTTTCTACAACTACGATTCTAAACAGACAGTACATTCAAATTCCTAGAAATAGAAAATACATCATTTAATTCTAGGTTTTTATATTTTAAAAATAGATAGTCTGTTCACATTCCTAATAGTAGGGAATGCCCTATTCGATCCTACGTTTTTATATTTTGGGACACAGGTAGTATAATTTATGGTATTATTTATATATATATATACATATTTATATGTATACATATGTGTGTATATACATATATATTTGTGTGTGCATATATATATATGTATGCGCATGGATATATGTATATGTGTGTATCGGGCATATTTTTACCGGTGTAGAGAGGTAACCCAATCAGGTCCACAACCATAAAAACCATCTGATCTGAGTTCATGTTAGTAAAGGCCTCTATCAAAATCACTGTGAAATACTTCCTCCATCCTAAAAGAATATAAAAATCTAAAATTAGATGGAACATTTTCTACAAGTACGATTCTACAGACAGTCCATTCAAATTCCTAGTATTAGAAAATACACCGTTCAATTCTAGGTTTTTATATTTTACAAATAGATAGTTTGTTTAGATTCCTAATAGTAGGGAATGCCCTATTCGATCCTAGGTTTTTATATTTTGGGACACAGGTAGTACAGTTTATGGTATTATTTGTCCGGTTTTGAAATTTAATGTGAGATATAACCTTTTCTCCTACTTCAACGCATGAAAAATAAATATGAAATAAACGCTACCACAAAACTATTTTTTGAACAGAGCTGTTTTACTACACAAGCTGTCCAGGAAGCCGGCTTGTGCAGTACGCCCGGAGGATTGCCTCGTGTGGTTAGCATGAGATGTTTAACTATTTATCACTTTTATAAGTGGTAATTAAGGATTTATCACTGAATTCACTTGTTCATGTCATAGAATGTGAGTGACAAATCCTTAATTGCCATATCTTAAAAGTGAAAAAAAGTTAAATGCCCCGGTTATCATAGATAACATGATATTTTGTTGGCAAATTATTTTCTAAGCTCGTATTAGGAGACATGAATATGATATTATACACCTGAAATGACTAACTCACGTGGATAAATTGTTAATGTAATGTAGGCTAACAGATCATCTAATATTGAGAAATATGGGCTGTACTAATAACGAAAACAATATATACATCGGTTAAAAACCACAATCATCGGCAAGTGATCAAGCATATCCACCGAGAACAGCAGATCAGGACTGGCCCCTCTTTTGTGGGGCCTTTGTCTTGCCATTCGCAAGTTTGGTGTCTTGTAGCATCAGCATGACCTTTGTATGCATCAACTCATCCCTCCCTAGTAATTGCACCCACGCATTACTTCTGCACTTTTGCTTAGACTGCATTGTTGCAATCTTGCGTTGCTATACACTCATGCATAAAATGCAAGCTGAGCGAAGGTATGCATGACTTCCTAGCAAGGTTTGCAAAACAGTCGATATCCACATGGTTACCATAACCGAGCTTACCGTGGTGACATGGTAAGGGTCACCGGCAGGAGGTAGGAAAATTTGGCCGCATTCAAATTTTCCAAAAAAATCATCTAAGTAGTTCTTGAATTGTAGTGGCATATGATAAAATTATTTTTTGAAAAAGAGTAAGTTAGCATCACATTTGAGGGCAAAACCAAAAGTAATTTAAAAAATAGAAAAAGAAAAGAAAAGAATGGGTCAAAAGTGTATCGTTCAACCGGCCCATAAAGGCCCAATAGAGGAGAAATTATCTCTTCTTGATTCCTCTCTCTATTCGCATCTCACACGACTTGATGTTCATGTCCATGGAGGAGTACAACATGACATACACTATTACAGAAAAGTTTTTTCTGTATGAGGCTCCCAGTTGATTCCAGGCGGGCTGTAAGTGGCGTCGCCTAGAAAAACCGGTCCACCGGGGCCTGGTCATTGCCCACACGGGATAATCTATTATCCCGTGCGGGCGTCTTAACATGACCGCACGCGATAATCTCCATTATCGCGTGCGGGCTGTTTAACACAACCGCACACGATGATGCATGCCATATATTGCCCCTAACCCGAGCTTGCCCCATTTTTGCGTGCGGTCGGCTTAAGCCACCTGCATGCGATGGCCGCCCCCTATATAAGGTATGGGCGGCTCCGAAAATTTCTGTCTCGGAGAAATTTTCTAAGCCCGCTGCCAGGCTACCAAAATCCTCCACCGCTGCCTCTTCACCGACCGCTTCCTCGCCGACCGCCGTCGCCTCCTCTCCTCCTTGCCAACTGCCATCGCCTCCTCTCCTCACCGCCTTTGGCCTCCTCCTCGTTCTCGCTGCTGGCCGCCTGCTCCCCCTCGACGCCACCGCCTCCTCCACGACGCCTCCTCCTCCTCCCCGATGCCCCCTCCTCCTCCACGACGCCGCCTTCTCCTCCACGTCATCGTCGCCGCCTCCCTGCCACCGGCCTCCTCCTCCCCCTCGCCTCCAAGTCCTCCACGCCGCTGCCCACAGCCTCCATGTCCTCCTCGATGCCCCCACTCCTCCACGCCATTGTCGCTGCCTCCCTGCAGCCGGCCTCCCCCACCCCGCCGCCTCCAAGTCCTCCACGCTGACGGTCTCCCCGAACATTTTGCTACTGTACCATTCAAAAAAAAAGTACAAGTACGTAGATCTTCCCAAATGGCTAGCATGAGCTAGGGTGCTTGCAGGAATCTATTATCCTGTGCGGTCGGTATAAATAGACCGCACGGGATAATCCATCTTTCCGTGCGATCGGTATAAATGGACCGCACGGGATAATCAATTATCCCATGCGGTCGACTTAACACGACCACAAGGGAAGATGGATTTTTCCGTGCGGTTGGGCCATCCGCACGCGAAAATATTTATTTTCCCAAATACGTGGGTGCAGATGAGCAAGACCTCCGCACGGAAAAACCCTTTTTGACCGCACGAAAAAATCCTTTTCATAGTAGTGATATCATCATTAGAACACTTAGCTGTGTTCCATACCAGTCTTATTTATTTATTTCCTTTGTTTCAAATTAGAACATCTATATTCGTAGTGCTTGTGAAACAAACTATCATATTTGTAGTCGTGGGCATTATATTGCGAACTCTATAATTTCAGCTACATGTGAATATCATTATTCTTCTGAAATGTAAGGTTGTTGAATTGTCACTGTTGAATTATTATGCTCCTAATTATTGAAATGCTTCAAAGTCAATAATATAGAAAAGGTCATGCCGAATTTTTCTATTTTACATCCAAAAATTAGGTTTACAAGTATCCTATATTTTTCTATTTTTCTATATATTTTTCTATGATTGCGGCTGACTAAAATGGAATTTGGAGATGAAGCTAGATCCATTTGAAAGACGATTCTAAGAGCTTTTCATCAAGTACTCATAGGCCCAAAATGGAACTCGTATGCATATTTAGTGGCCATTTGAATTCAATAGTGTAACAGGTGGCCAGATTGAATTCCAAAACTTGGACAACTTGATCTTGACATCTTCCAGTTGACCTATGATATGATCAACGGTTGTATCCATAGTAGCCATAGTCGGATCAAAATTTCTTCGATTGAGGAGAACAAGACCTGGAGGCTCGTCGATCTACCACCCGAACATGCGTCGATCGGGATGAAATGGGTGGACAAGTTGAAGAAAGATGCACGGGGAGTTGTCGTCAAGCATAAGGTGCGACTGGCGGCCAAGGGCTACATGTAGAGGGTCGGGGTCAACTTTGACAAGGTATTCGCTCTGGTTGCCTGCCTCGACACTGTTCAACTGTTGCTTGCTCTCCCCGTGCAGGAAGGTTGGAGAGTCCATCACATGGACGTGAAATAGGCCTTTCTCAACGGGGAGCTCATCAAGGTGGTGTACGTCGTCCAGCCACCTAGGTTCGAAGTATGTTGATGATCTGGTGATTGTTGGTGGCAACAATGCCATGATCAAGGAATTCAAGGGGCAGATGATGGCCGAATTCAAGATGAGCGATTTTGGGTTTCTACGTTTCAATCTTGGGATCGAGGTATATCAGGAAGTTGGCGCCATCACTTTGAAGCAAGCAGCGGATCATGGAGAAGGCAAGGCTCGTAGGCTGCAACCTCTGTGCAGCACCGATGGAGCCCCGATTGGAGCTCAGCAAGGAGAGTGGAGGATCGCCGGTCAACGCCACCGAATACAGAAGTTTGGTGGGAAGCTTGCGCTATCTGGTGAATACCAGGCCTGACCTCACCTTCTCGGTTGGGTATGTGAGCCGGTTTATGTTTATGGAGAAATCCATGGAGAAACACCTGGCGGCAGTGAAGCGCATCATCAGGTATGTTGCTGGTACAATTCACTTTGGATACCGCTATGTGAATCAAGGAGAAGGAGGGCTGCAGAGGTACAGTGACAGTGATATGGCCAACGATGTTGACACATGCAAGAGCACAACAGGAGTAATCTTCTTCGTCGGCAAAAATCCTGCTCGCTGGTAGTCCCAAAAGCAGAGAGTTGTGGCTCTCTCCTCCTGTGAATCAGAGTACATTGCAGCTGCTACAGCTGCTTGCCAGGGCATATGGCTTGCCCGGCTTCTCGGCGACTTCAGGAATGCAGCAACTGAAGCTGTCGATCTCAGGGTGGACAACTAATCTGCTCTGGCCCTCATGAGGAACCTTGTTTTTCAGGATAGAAGTAAGCACATTCAAACAAAATTTCATTTTATATGTTAAGGCGTGGAGAATGGAGAGATCAAGCCAGAGTTCATCGGCACAGAAGGGCAACTTCCAGACATCCTGACGAAAGCGCCTCCACGAGCAAAATACCAGGAGGTGTGGGAACAAATTGGTATGATATCAATAGATTCGGCACATCAAGCTTAGGGGGCGTTTTGTTATAAATAAACTTGTATGCCCAGGTTTTTTAGTTATGCGTTTGCATGTTTATTTTCAGTCGACGTGCATGAGCTCACGTTTTGTGTGAATGCCATCGCATGAGTCTGTTACGCCATGAACGCAAGGCACGTCGTGTGGCTGTGGGATGGACGCAGCAGAAGCATGGCGTGAGAAACGGTCGGGGTAGTTGTAACTCCTCTGTTTCCACTTTTGCCGGATCCACGTGCGTTGTGTTCATCCGAGTTCTAGTGTCCGATCGTTGGGAAATTGCTAACAAGTTGAAATTTCCTCAATTTTAGCCTGCAATGGTCTTTTAACGAGTATTTTAAAATTCATCATCTTTATTCACATGAAGTTCCTGTTTCTTCTTTTTAACGGAAAAGTTCCTCCCCACCTCATAGTAGCTTCTGCTCATCTTCCACGTAGCTCGAATGGCAGTCACAGCCCCTCTGCTATCATCTTGTTCTAGTGTTGCTCCGTGTCAGGACGAACTCAGTCAGGCTGAACATACATCGACCCCATCCCTTGTTCCTAATTTTGAGGTTATAGCAAAATACCTACCAGCTGCCCAGCACGTACGATTGAGAAGCCCTGAACGAGAGTTACCCAAACGAGCATTAAAAACAACAATTAAACAATGTCTGTATGTACTGTTCTTCAATGTAATAAGCATCAGTGCATCAGTACTGAGAGCAAAATTAGGTGTATATCTAAATACCGGTGTAAGTTCATTACTGGTTTTCATGTATATTAAACAAGAAGTTGTATCTGTAAGTTTTCATGGCAAGTATAAATATGTATATTATAAGAACCGGCACCAATGTGATGTTCATAGATATCGGTTTTGTTATAAGGACCGGCAGCTATGACTTGGAGGACTATTGATGTCGGTTTTTGTTATAAACCGATACTGTACTAATGAGTGGTTATGGGTGCCGTTTTTGATTTTATTCTAAAAAAGATGAAAAACGCTTTATAGGTGTCGGTTTTAGGCAAATCGGTACCTATAAGATGGGTCTGTTTGTGATGTTTTGTAGTAGTGATGGTTAACTGATAATTGACTAATTGTTGAGCTGATTATGTTATCACCGAGAAGACATGTGAATATTTTGAATGGTCCTCAAGCATATAGAAGAGATGAACAATAAGTACATTATGCGTTATTAACTGTGTGTTTAACCTTCTATTCATGAGGTCGATTTATAATAATTCATGGCGCACAAGAAATCTACTTTTGGTAGACATGGTGCTTAAGTTGAGCAAATAGCATACTAAGCATTAATCATTCATTGTGTTTTGCTTAAGTATCCTTTTAATTAAGGAACGACAAATTATTTCTTTTCTTCACCATGTATATGGGCATATACCCTGTTATGGGATTATCTAGCTCCATTGATCATGTATATTCATTGCTACCTCATTTCCAATGTATTAAGCATGCATTATATAGCTTTAACAAAAGGGATCCATCCTTCTGACAAGATTTATTTATTAGCCAATGATATCATCACTCGACATAAGCTCACATCCTCAAGAGAAGATATGATAGCAGATCACGATTATCATAGCTTATTGGAAATACAAAGTGACAGAAGACAAATAATCGATGGCACACTGGCTTGGATATCATGATATCCATTTTATTTATGAGTACACCATGGTGGCATAGCCTTCCATGGGCTTCGATGTGTGCAGCCCCTCATGCTTTCATGTTGGACTTAGGAAACAACGGTGACAGTCTCAGCTTCCTTGGTACAGAAGCGGTAGCATGCGTCGTTGCAACGATCGACGGCATGATTCCCTTCTTCATTGCCAGCAACTGAAAGGGAAAACGAATGCTTTAATCTATACATTAGCTATATACAACAATGAATCTTTAATTTTTTTGGTTGAAAATCAATGGTAATTTAGTTTGATGCTTTTTCTTGCTTACGAGTGTTCATGGTGCTGCACACAGACGAAGTACATCCCAGCTTGCAGAAGTCAAGTACATCCGATTCCTCTGCAAAATCATGAATAAATGTTTGTATCAGTAGATACTACAAAACATCATTTAAGAATAAATGTTTGTACTAGTAGATATTACAAAATTAACAGCCCAAAAGGTAGACAAGGGGAGTTAATATGTTTTAATTTCCCTGGGTTAGCTAGGGTGAAGGGTGTGGTGAATGTAAGAAAGAAATATAGACGAGAAGAGTTAATGTTTCTAATTTACCAGATTCAGGATGAAGGGTGTGGTGAATGTAAGGAGGTTTGCAGTTCCCATCAACAATTTTGCAGCCAGAGAGGGCAGAACAGGTGTTCCTTGAGCCACCCCCGAAACGGCATGAGTTATAGATGTTTCTTGCCGCGGTGGACGGGCAGCAGCTCTTAGCTTCCACCTTGATCTGCTCCTGCTGCAGGAGTACTAAGGCTAGCACCAGAGCACACATGATCAAACTTTTCACACCTTTCATGTTTCCTAGCTTGTTTTTCAATGAGATTTACTCGAGGATCAACAAACTAAAGCAAGAGGACTCAAAGGCTACTGCTTTCTTGCTCCTGTGTCTATGCAGTTGATTGGAGTGAGACTGTGAGAGGGGTCTATTTATAGGCCAAGCGAGGATCATGCCCAAGCTACATCTGCATGATATAATTATATTGCTGATGTACTATCTGCATGATATAATTATATTGCTGATGTACTCCATATGTGTTTGTTTAGTGACCAAGCCACTTAACTGCATGACACATCAGAATGGCTCCGTTCTAAAATATAAAAAATTTTATATGAATAGAACACAACGTAATATTACGAATCTGAACGGCGTCTTTGATTGCTAGCTAACTTCCAGCAGATCGAGTGAGAACTGCCTTCTGTAGACTGTAACTCCCATTTCATGAAAAACTTTGGCAGCCCATGTGGTGAACATGATGAGACATTAAAGCTTAACCAGATGGCATCTTCTGCGTTACTAGCATCTAGCTACTAGTACTGGCCGGGTATAGCTTGGTGTCTATTAAAAATTTTACTAAAAACATAATCACTATTACACAATAGGTAGAGCTGTTTGCAACACCGTAGTTTTAGAATCGGCGGTGTGCAATCGATAAAGATACTGCTGCATCTAATGTTATACTCCCTTCGTTTCAAAATATAAAAAATTTTAAACGAATGAGATATTTTCTAGTATTACGAATTTAGACAAAAAGCCTGTCACTGGTGGAGAAAGGGTTTTTAACCTCGGTTCGTAACACCCTCTAGTCCCGGTTATATAACCGGGACCATGAATCCGGGACTAAAAATGCTCATTTTTAGTCCCGGGTGAAATAACCGGAACTAAAGATGATAACGCCACGTGGCTAGACGTTGGTATTACCAACCAGGACTAAAAATTTTTTTAAAAAAAATTGTTGGTTCTGCCAGCTGCTTGTTTATATATTATACATATATATGTATAAATACATATATATGCATAATATATGTATATATAATATGTGTATATATATGTAATATAGGTATTTATACATATATATATATGCAATATGCATATATATATATATGTATAAATACATGTTTTACACATATATATATTCCCTAAATATATGCACTTAAGTGAATATATACTTATATTATCGAAATATATTCACACACATAAGTACATCTATGCACATCTAAATACATATATATATTATAATCCTTCGTTAATTCTAATGTTCTATAGTATATTACGAAGAAACCTAAGACATGTTATCCATCGTAGTGGAATTCTCCTGTGGGATCAATTATTTGTTCATTGATAAATTCCATCAATTGCTTTTGCACAGCCTTTATAAATTCTTCGTTGAATAGTTTTTTCCTTATGTAAATAATCTATCATTTGAAAAAAAATAAGATCTAAGTATATGAGGTCAATAAGAAATCGGGACATAATGTATGAATGATTTTTACGTACATCCAAATCCTTGTCACTGTTGATTTGGCGTACAATGCAGTGAGTATATTCGCAGACGTAGTAGCCGCACAAGTTATTCCCCTGCTCCTATTTTGCATACTTAAGGAGAAACGACGAGAGATTTAATGTACTAATTTTTTCTAGAACAAATTAATGATTCAATATGCTTTGGAACATGTACTCACCGCAAAATTAAACCTCCTACCAAGTTTTTCTTTCCAAACCACGCAGACCAATGTACGAAACTTTTCTCATGCTCTATGTATAGTTAGAAGCTATGATTAAATATCGAAGATCTGCATAGTAGCAATAGCAGTGTTCATAATTAATGACAGTTGAATAGATGGCATTACCTGTCTATCACTTCAAAAATCTTCGTGAAAGTAGACTCTGGTTTATCCATTGAGTAATAGACATGGACTTTGCATAATTCAAGGTCGAAGAGGAAAAGGACCTAGTGAAATCTGCAAATTGCGTCAGATGATATATATGTTGTAAAATCAAAGTGTGTTTGATTCTTCTATTGTGATGAACAATTGGCATATGAGGTCATTGGTTTTGATATTTGAAGATTATTGGCGAAGTGGCTTGTGAGATGATTGAATTTTCAGACGGTGAACAGGGACTGTTGTTTTGTTGGGTCCGGTCAGACTGGGCAGTTATGGCCGGTCAGACCGACAATATGTGTGCGGTCAGAACGGCTAGCCCACGGTCTGACCGGCCGATTTTGTGTCGGTTTCGATTTCGGGTTGTTTCATTGGATATCCGTGGTTAATTTATGTTTATGACCTCTAGATGGATACTATGCTATGTAATACTATTGTGTACTAACAATGAGTCAAGTCGGAGATAGCTTGTGCTCAGATATGGTTTCTTTGTTTGATTCATGTGTAGGTAATCTTTACGTCTCGGGAGAGTATTGCCGGTGATGGATCGGGAATTAACTTGGAGATAAGGTGATGCCCGGATGGTCAGATATCATGCGGGATACTTAGGCTAAAGATCAATGCACGTGGTTGGTGAAGATTCCATATGGCATACGATGGAGATATTGTGTGCATATGGGATGCGGAGTCGAATTTGGAAGGAGTTCAAAATTGTTATAATTGGAATATGTAAAGTTGGTTTCTTATACGGGATAGTTTCCTAGTTGGATTAGGACTTCGTGTATGAGTTTGGTTCATGGATATAGGCTGCCTATCTTATGTATAAATAGAGAGGGAGGGTGTGGCCTCCCAGTATTGCTTTTGAGAGCATTGAGTTGTGAGTTTGGTTAAGGTTTCGAGTTTAGTTAAGATTTTTATGAGGAGTGCTGTTGTTGCACTTTGTAAACACAGAGAGAAGTAATAAAGTAATCATCTATTTTAATAGATCTTCAATTAGTGTTTGCCCAGGTTCTGCGGTCTAACCGATGAGACAACGGCGGTCAGATTGATGGCTTCACGGCGGTCAGACCGGCGGCTTCACGACGGTCAGACCGGCGGTATCACAGCGGTCAGACCGGCAGGTACACGGCGATCAGACCGGTGAAGGTGGCAAGAGGCAGACCTATCTACATCGATGTGAGGGTAACTTTTAATTCCGCTAAAAGTTTTGGTTTTTGGGTACTACAACCATTCACCCCACTCTGGTTGGGTTAGTTCTTGCTTTTCAATCCTACAAGTGGTATCAAAGCCTCGTTTTTCTTCTTTGAATTTTTACCGATCTAGAGTTTTAAGCCATGGCTAACAAGTTTTCAACTAAGCCACATATTTTTGATGGTTCAGATTTTGCTTATTGATGTGACAAGATGCAATCTTACATTATGGCTTAAGATTATGATGTTTGGCAAAAGGTTGCTCTTCCTTATGTGATTCCTGATCAAATTTCTAGTGAAGCTTTGAAAACTAAGTTTAATAACAATTGCAAAGCTCGTAATATTTTGTTGAGTGAAATTTCTCGTTTGGATTTTGCTCGTGTGTCACATCTTAAAACCGCCCATGAGATTTGGAATGCCTTGAGAAACTTTCATCAAGGAACTACTAACATTAAAGAACTTCGTTGAGATCTTTTCAAAAAGGAATATAAAAAATTTAAGATGAAACCTGGAGAAACTTTGGATGATTATCTTGGTAGATTTAATAAGATTCTGAGTGATCTTAGATCTATTGATTCTGCTTATGACACAAATTACACACAATCTGAGGTTTCTCGCCACTTTTTGAATGGTCTTGATAAGTCTATTTGGGAGATGAAGGTTACATCTATTCAAGAGTCTGTTGATATGTCTACTTTGACGTTGAATTCACTTTACACAAAACTCAAAACTCATGAGATGAATATTCTTTCTCGCAAGATATATTCTAAGTCTAGTGCTTTGGTTTCTCCCTCGACTTCTTGGGATGTTGGTGCTTCTTAGTCAAATTTGATCGCTCTTGCTTTGATTAATGCCATGTCTGATGAGCAAGTCAAACAGTTCGAGGAGGATTTGGCTTTGGCTGCTAACAAGATTTCTCAAGCTATGAACAATGTCAGGTACAAGAAAAGAGGAGGTCAAACTAGTTGCTTTGAATGTGGTGCACATGATCACATTCATTCACATTGTCCTAAGCTTGGGAGAGGCAAGAAGGAAGACAACGGTGGAGGGAAAACCAAGGACGACAAGCCCAAGTCGAACAGCACGTTCAAGGGTAAGAAATCCAAGGAGGTGGTCAGGAAGGTGTTGAGTCAAGTTTATGCTGCTTTTGAGCCATTAAGCGACATGGATTTTGATAGTGATGAAGACAAGAAGAAGGAAAAGACCATCTCTGGTGTTTGCTTCATGTCTCGTGGTGAATCAGATTCAAAGTATGAGGACAATGAGGTGAGTTCTCTTGAGGAAGCTATTCTTGTTTTAAGTGCAAAAAATAAGAAGTGTGAGAAGATGTATAAAAAACAAGAGTTCAGGATTGAATCGCTAAATGGTGAAATTGCTAGATTGAAATCTCTTATTCCTGATGATGATGATTGCTAAAATTGTGTGATTTTAATGAATGAAATTTCAAAAATTAGAGAAATTAATGTCGTTCATGATTTGAAATTGAAATCTTCTTTTGCTCTTGGATTTGCTATGTACACACGCACTTTGGATGAATTTTTTTTAACTAAAATATTATTGAAAAAATATCAAGTTGCTTTTTATGCTAGTTTGATGTTTAACATGATTTGTGCTAAAAATTTAAAACAACACAATATTTTGAATTGCTCAACATATACACTAAACAAGATGAGATTGAAAGATGCTTTGCGTCTTGTTCAGTATATGGAAGATATTGTAAAATCTGATGAAGTGCTTCCTTGTCCAAAATGTCGTAAAAACAAAGGTGTCATGGTAGATTGTGAAAATTGTGCAAATTTGGAAAAAGAGGTTTCTTATTTGAAAAGTTCTTTACCCAGAGATGATATTGTTAGGCTTTTACTTTCAATTCACCATGCTCAAACTCACAAATTCCCTAGATACTAGTGTTTTTATATCTGAGTTGAACTAATGGCACCTAAGGTGGTGGTAATTAGTATAATGCTTTTATTATTTATACCAATATAAATTAACAGGGATTCATACTTATGTTCCTAAAAATGTTTTATATATCAAAATAGTTTGAAAAAGACAAAGTTTCAAATCACTTGCATCTCAATACATGACTACTAGCTAGTTTTAACTTACTTAGGTTGTATATTTGAAAAATTTTGGTCATGAACTCAAAAACATATTTTATTTATTTAACTGAGATCAAAATTCAAAATTCAAATTTTTAGTATGTTACAAGATGATTGAATTTTCAAACGGTAAACAGGAACTGTTATTTTGTTGGGTCCGGTCAGACCGGCCAACCCGCGGTCTGACCGGTCGACTCTGTGTCGGCTTCAGTTTTGGATTGTTTTATTGGATATCCGTGGTTAATTCATGTTTATGACTTCTCGATGGATAATATACGTATTTAATATTGTTGTGTGCTAACAATAAGTCAAGTTGGTGACAGCTTGTACTCGGATATGGTTTCTTTTGTTGATTCATGTATAGGTAATCTTTACGTCTCGGGAGAGTATTGCCGGTGATGGATCAGGAGTCAACTTGGAGATAAGGTGACGTCCGAACGGTCAGATATCATGCGGGATA
This sequence comes from Oryza officinalis, assembly GCA_008326285.1. NCBI lineage: Eukaryota > Viridiplantae > Streptophyta > Magnoliopsida > Poales > Poaceae > Oryza > Oryza officinalis. The sequence goes on along the minus strand of BDMV01000012.1, from coordinate 14,990,842 downwards.
CTTAGGCTAAAGATTAATGCACGTGGTTGGTGAAGATTCCATATGGCATACTATGGTGGTATTGTGTGCGTATGGATACGGAGTCGAATTTGGAAGGAGTCCAAATTTGGTACAATTGAAATATATAAAGTTGGTTTCTTGTATAGGAAGGTTTCCTAGGTAGATTAGGTCTTCTTGTATGAGTTTGGTTCGTGGCTTTAGGCTGCCTACCTCATGTATAAATAGAGAGGGAGGGTGTGGCTTCCCGGTATCGCTTTTGAGAGCATTGAGTTGTGAGTTAAGTTAGGGTTTCGAGTTTAGTCGAGATTTTCGTGAGGAGTACTGTTGTTGCACTTTGTAAACACGGAGAGAAATATTAAAGTTGTCCTCTACTTTGAGAGATTTTTGATTTGTGTTTGCTCCGGTTCGGCGGTCTAACTGGTGAATCATAGGTGGTCAGACTGGTGGCATCGCAGCGGTCATACCGGTGGCGACACGGCGGTCAGACCGGTGACAGCGGCAGGAGGCAGAGGCGACTTTGGAGCAATTAGACCGGGAGATCAATACCGGTCAGACCGATGGCACAGGTGCGGTCAGACCGGCTGTTCTATTTCGGACAGACCGATCTACATCGATTTGAGGGTAACTTTTAATTCCGCCAAAAGTTTTGGTTTTTGGGTATTACAACCATTCACCCCCCCTCTGGTTGGCTTAGTTCTTGCTTTTCTATCCTACAATTTTTGCATGTGGGCTTGTTAATTGGCCCGCCTGCGAAAATAGGTGGGATTGTTAAATAACTCACCCATCATCAGCCCACCATGTCGGTCACCCAAAAAGTTTAAGTCATATAATCTCGTATCTCTCCTCATCCTCTACTCTCCTCTCCTTCCTCATCGTCTCCTCTCCTTCCCCATCTCCTCCTTCCCCTCTCCTCTATCCTCTCTTCCCCTCTTATCATATCTACATGCCCGGCTGGAGCGGGCGGTGACATCGGTGGCAGCGATAGGAGACGGGAGAGGCGGCAACGACAGTGACTTGTGCACGGTCGGGTCATTCCTTTCCTTTGACACTTGTGGGCACGAGACGGTGGCGGCGATGGGAGTGACCTACGTGCATCGGCTCCTTCACCTCCAACGCTGGTGGCCATGTGACGGGCAACGGCGACGGAAGTGGCCTGCGCACGCCAACTCCTCCTGATCCAATTATCAATGGCCAAGCAACAGGCGATGGGAGGGGCCACCATGCACCTCGGCTCCTCCTTCGAAACCAGCGGCCCTGCAACGGTCGGATCCAACGGAGGTAACCTCACGGTGGCCGAATTCAGTGGAGGCGGCCCTGGGACAAGCAACCTTGACCTCGACGGAGACCTCGAGCGATGTTGAGTGCGACCTCGATGGCGACGGCCTCCATCGCCTCTTTCTCCTCTCTCGCTTTGAGCGGCTGTGACGTTGAGCTTTGAGTGGCGGCAGTGGCGGTGGCTGGCTACAAGCGCGCTTGATCTGGTGACGATGGGCTTAGGGCGGCGACGACGATGCTAGGAATGGGAGTTAGGGTTTCATTTTTTAGAATTCTAATTTTTTTTCGTAATTCTCTTTGCAGACGGGTGGCATAACGTGCCCGCGTGTGAAAAGCCTTTTGGCATGCGGTTGTGCTGCCCAATTGAAAAAATGCCCATTTCTGCAAACACATGTGCAGACGGTTCTTTTGTCCGTTTGCGAAAATGCATTTTGGCCGTATGCGAAAATGATTTGTGTAGTAGTGAGGCACACCGACGCATACTGTCATGTGCACCATAGTTACACACATACAAATGCGCCATTAGAACCGCTAAAATCAGTGAAAACCCCCTGATCTCGCTAAATTCTATGCCCTATGGGTACTCCGATTTAAACTCCATGACTGCAGCGCCTACGTCACTTATTTTTCCCCTGATTTCATATTCCATAAGTTACTTAGGCTTCGATCTTTCTGTATAACTGAACCGCAAATATTTAAAAAGATACGGTGGAGCTGGTAGCTAGCGATCGATACTCTGAACTTACAGTGTTTTGGAGTTGTTTATAGAGAAGATCGAGAGCGCTGTAAACTTATAATGATGCCAAGACTCTGTAGTGCCGTGAACTGCACGAGATTATGCAGATCGAGTGCGTCGTGCTGACATGCTAGCTAGTTATCTGATTGATAATTAATATGTGCATGCATGTCTCATGCTAATTAACTCTCTGCATGTGGATCGATGCCTATTGTCACCTTCATATATATATTGCCTACCAGGAGTACGTGGATGGACAAAAGAGCACCATGCGTACGATCTGCAGGCACGTACGCCATGCGGACCACGCTTATTGCAGTAGCTAGCAGCTATACCTATTGCTAGCACGCGCAATAGTTCTGAACTGTACTATAATCGTTGTTGCCCGTGTAACTGCATCCTCGGGCTCGGGATGGATGCATGGTTCAGAATGAAATAATTATGAAACACGCATGATATGTAGCCCTGGCTTTACTTCTTCGGCTGCGTTCGAGAGTAGAGTAAAAAGAAAATTTACAAATATACATAAAATGAGGTGGGTCATTAGCACATAATTAATTTAATATTAACTATTTTAAATTTAAAAAATAAATTAATATGAATTTTTAAAATAACTTTTCTAAAAAATTTTTAAAAAAACATATCGTTTAGTAGTTCGGAAAATATGTGCGTGAAAACCGAAAGAAGTCTTCTCTCAATCCTCAACTACCGGACGCAGCCTTGGTGTCTTCAATGTGTCGTAACACTGATCTCAGTACAAAATTTAGCATTATGGTAGAATTTATTGTAAGCTATTTTTTACAAGTAAAATTTTGATCAAAGTTTCTTTTCTTCCTAAACTACTCCCTCCATTCTAAAATATAAAAAATTTTGAATGAATATAACACATCCTACTACTATAAATCTAGATAGAAAGGTATTAGGATATGTCACATCCAACCAAAATACTTTATATTTTGGGACGAAAAAAATATAAAATAGATATTTTTCAGCCATATATTTATATTGAGACAAATAACATCCTGGCTATATTACAAATGGATATGGTTTTCCTAGATAGCTAGTGTGTGTGCCTATCTATCTGCCTGTCTCTCTCTTATGTGTGTGTGTATATATATATATGTATATATATGTGTGTATACAAGTATATTTGTGTGTGTATATATATGTATGCGCATGGATATATCTATATGTGTGTATCGGGCATATTTTTACCGGTGTAGAGAGGTAACCCAATCAGGACCACAACCATAAAAACCATCTGATCGGAGTTCATGTTAGTAAATGCCTCTATCGAAATCACTGTGAAATACTTCCTCCATCCTAAAAAAATATAAAAATCTAAAATTAGATGGAACATTTTTCTACAACTACGATTCTAAACAGGCAGTCCATTCAAATTCCTAGAATTAGAAAATGTTGGTAGTATGCCCTAGAGGTAATCATAAAGATGATGATGCTACGATTGTATCCATGATATATTTATGTGTTTATTGAATTATTTAAATCAGGCTTAAATTGTTTATATATGATTATTTAAATTTAAACTGTCAATTTTAAACTATTTAAATCAGGCATAAGTTATTTGTATATGATTTTTAAAATTTCATAACAATTTTACACTATTTAAATAGGCATATGTTATTTATATATGATTTTTAAAATTTAATAGCAATTTTAAACTATTTAAATTGGACATATGCTATTTATGTAAGATTTTTAAAATGTAATAGCAATTTTAACTATTTGAAATGTTTTGTTATTGTAGTTTGTAATTATTTAATTTTTAGTCGCGGTCATTAACCCTAGCCGGGACAAAAGAAATTTGAAAATAGCAGAAAAATATCTTTAGTCCCGATTAGTGGAAACAACCGGGACTAAAGCTCTCATCTTTAGTTTCGGTTACCGGGACTAAAGATATCTTTAGTCTCGATTGTTTCCATCAACCGGGACAAAAGCTCCCGGGGTATAAGGCGCATGGTCTTCTCCGGCATGATCCCACACTTAGCCGTTTACACCGATATCTTTGCTGAGTGCCATCATCGGCTAGGGTCTTCACCGTCGCTGCCGCCGTCATCTCGTCATCATCATCGTCGTCGCCGCATTCGCTTCAAGGTTAGGCCCGATATCCTAAGCACCTCTCCCTCTCGGATCTCTTTCTCCTTCGGGCGGCCACCGCCGCCACCGATCTTCTGTTGCACCATCGTCGTCGTCATCGTCGTCGCCGCATGCCGCCACCGCTGCCGCCACTGCTGACGCCACCGCGCCACTGTCGCCACGGCCAATGCCAGCCGCGGCGCGCCAAGAAGGTGTCACCGCCATCGCACGCCACCACTGCCACCGCCACTTCTACCACCGCCACCGCGCACCGCCGCTACTGCCTCACGCCAAACATGAACGTGAACGACCGAACAACCGAACGTGAACGACCGAATGACCGAACGTGAATGAACGAACGACTTTAACGGGTTTAACGAGTTTCACGACCGAATGAGTTTAAGGAGCGAACGAGTTTAGCGACTTTAACGAGTTTAGCGACTTTCATGATCGAACGAGTTTCACGACGTTCACGACCGAACGACTTTCCCGACTTTAACAACTTTAAGGACGGAACGACTTTCACGACCGAATGACTTTCACGACTTTAACGATTTTCATGACCGAACAAGTTTAACAACTTTAATGAGTTTAAGGGCTGAACGACTTTCACGACCGAATGACTTTCATGACTTTAACAAGTTTAAGGACCAAACGACTTTCACGGCCGAATGACTTTCACGATTTTAACGATTTTCACGAGTATAAGGACCGAACGACTTTCACGACTTTCAATACAGATGTATATGCAATCTACATGTTTTAACTAATTATTTTTATATTGTCAGAATTACCTGGTCCAGCTGTTGACCGCCGACATCGCTCAAGCTTACGTGGTCCCAAGGCCTCCAAGCAAAACTAAGACAAGTTACATGAAACTATAAAACTTTTTGTTCATTCCTATGAAATGTATTAGCTGTATTTAAAATATACACATGTAAGTTTCATATTTCTTAACTAGGTGAAATTTAACATAGGTTTCATATTTCTTAGGTAGGTGGAAATTAGCTGGTCATCGTAGTTCTCGAGAATGTCAATATATATATAACAATATACCTCGTTCATGTTACGAACAGATGGCCGATCGCGATGATGAACAGATTATAAACGACCAGATCACAGAGGGCAGCAGCCAATACTAGGTGGACGAGGATTGGAACAAGGACCCCAACTAGTATTTGAACGAAAAGGGAAACAAGGAGGGCCACATGGAGAACAATGACAGCCAACCGGAGAAGAAGGGACGCGGACAAGGAGGTGCCACGAGGAAGGTGGAGGGGAGACACATTATTACTTAAGTGAATCCAGACAGCCGACCAGTTGCCCCTGCCGATGCAGCAACGAAGTTTGTGTTACATAGCGGTTGGGTCGTGAGGGATCACGTGCCCATCAGCATAGTAAACTGGCGCCAAACGAAGGGCACATGGGGTTGAGGAGGAACAACCTTATCTCCCTGATACAGAGAAAGAAATGTTGTGGACCACGATGCAAAAAGTGAAGGATTGGACTTTAAAAACGATGGTCGAACAGTTCTGGCAGTACAAGAAAGATTTGTACAAGAAATATATTGTGAAGGGCCTGACACCTAACTTTGACAAAATGATCAAGCTGAAGGATCATTGGGATGCGTTTGTCACATAAAGACAGGGGAGGAAAGGCAACGATAGATAGAAAAGAATAAAGCTAATGCCGCTAGAAAGATGTACCAACACCGGCTAGGGTTAGGCGGCTATTAGAAGGCAGTGCTGAAGTGGGAGAAAATGGAAGCAGGGTTGGTAGAATGAGGTATCGTTCCGGCCACAGCCGATTGGCTGGAACGATTAAAGCATTGGTACTATGCTCACGGTGGAACGCTCGATCTTGGTGATGGCTCCTTGATATTCGGCGATGAGATTCGCGAAGTAGCAAGCCAACTGATGGAAGCAGTAGACGCCTCTGCTCAGGGAACATTCAGGCCCGACAGAGAGAAGGACGAGCTTATGCTCGCACTGCAGAATGACAAGCATCCTGGCCGAACGCGAGGAAAAGGCTTGGTTCCATGGAAATTTTGATTTCAAGAGGACATCCACACTTACAAGAGTCGCATGAGGAGCAAAAGAGATACTGAGGCGAAGTTAACAAATCTTGAGTATAGGGTCGCGACGCAAAAGTTAAGGATACAAGAGGAGGTGGAAAGACGAGTGGACCAATGCCTGGCCGAACAACATGTTCCTCCCGTCATGGTGAGCCCCCCAGGCAATTGCAGCAGTTGCGCTTCTACAGGGCAAGTAGGAGAACATGGCATGGAAGCTGCAGCAGGGCCAGCTCACGACGAGCCACCATGCCCCGTTGATGAAATCACGCAGCGGACACTATGGTGGTGTTCTTTTCTCCTGAAGATAAAGATGAAGATTAAGTTTTTTACGCAAAATGAGGTGACACTAACGTATGATTAATTGAGTTTTAATTATTACAAACTTGAAAAATAGATTAATATGATATTTTAGAGCAACTTTCATATAGAAAGTTTTCGCACGAAACGTACTATTTAGCAGTTTGAAAAGCGTGCCACGAGTATCCAAAACTTTATCCTCTTTTTTTAGAGGATCTGAACGGGACCTATGTGAGCTGAATAGTCCCTTCAAGAACATATCACTCAAGGTATGCTCGTAGTTTTATGATATATGTCTTGTACATTACGAAAGTTGGTGCACATGTTAGTTACTAATTAACCTTGATTCTCATGAAGGTGGTGTTGGGCATGGCCATACTAGTGGATCCTTCAAGGACATACCATTGCAGGCCGATTCCACCTAGATACTCAAGGGTCGAAGTAGAACAGCTGGAATGAGGGTTCAAGGACCTCGAGCTGGACATCCCTGGAGAGATCCCTCAGCTCAAAATGAAACCAAAATAATCGATTGATCCGTTGCTACCGCCCGATGAAATGGAGATAAGATAATTTATGGCGAAGACGGGACTAAATAGGGAACAATTGCTGGCCGACGCACCAATAAGAAAAGCAACAGCAGAGGATCTGAAATACAAATTTACCCTCGGTGAACCACTTGTCAAGCCTGATCAGGTTCAAACCCTCTCTACACAGATGTAATAATTCCATCAATACTACATGGAAAAATCATCCGCCGGAAGAGTGATGTTCGGTGCGAGGGTAAAAAACTCATATTACTTCCAAGGAGATGATGAGTTGTGGGTCCATTTTCAAGTAATCTTCGACGTGTACCATCGAGATGTCCTCGACGTCTCTCTTCTCAGTCTATGGGTTCTGTAAGTATTGTTTAATTAATTTTATTTCTCTCCTTAGCTCCTTGTATGTAGCGTCGAATGATTCCAGTGTGCGGATAGCTGATGATAACGTCCTTTTTTCCTGTTGTAGAATGAAGATTCAAATATGCCATAAGTAGGGAGCTTTTAGGGTTGGATTCAGGGACCCCCGCAAAGTTAACACTACGGTGATAAAGGATTTTGAGCATGAAACAGAGGATAATATTCTCCATTTCTTGGTGCAACAACATTTCAAGACCTTCATACTATTGCTGTACAATACCTCATGAGTTTTTATCTCCTTTCGTACCAATTTCCTTCTCGTATTCCTACCGTGACATATATATCATCTCACGCAATTTGCAGATTCCAGTAGGTCCTTTTTGTTATAGCCCTTACTGAAAGCAAACTCCATATCTATGACTCAATGGATAAACCGAAGGAAACTTACACCAAAATTTTTGAAGTGCTAGACAGGTAATGCCATCCATTGCACTTTTATTATGATTGTTGCCATTTCTACTATATATGCGGATCTCAGATAATTAATTATAGCTTACAACTGTGCATATGGCATGGACACGGTTCCGTACACTCATCCGCGGGAATTTCAAAGAAAAACTAGATGTTAGGATGAAATTTCAAATAAAAATATATATTAAATCTATTGTTTCGATCTCCTTTAGTGTCCAAAACAGAAGCAAGGGACGAACTTTTACGACTAATATGTTTGCAACTATATTCATACCATAACACATGGAATCAATAGTGACAAGGATCTCGATGTACGTAAACATTATTCATACATTATGTCTTGATTTCTTATTGATTCCATATAATTATATCTCAATTTTTTAAATGATAGGTTCTTTGGATGATGGAGCAACTGAACAACTGATGAAATTTATCATTGATCCTGTGGGAGAATTTCACCACGATGGAAAACCTATTCGTCAACCCCACCCACGATTAGAATAGAAGGATTGTAATATATATATATACATACCATATGTGTATATGTAATTACTTATATGTCTATATTTATTTTGGTAATCTATATATGTATATATTCACTTATATGTCTCTACATATTTTGGTTATACATATATACATATGTAATATATATATATATGTATGTATTTATACATATATATGAAATATATATGTATAAATACATTTATTACATATATTATATATATATATATTATGCACATATATGTATTTATACATATATATGCATAATATATAAATAAACAGCAAGCAGCATATGCCGATTAAAAAAAATGTAAAACCAACCGGGGCTAAAGATCTATCTTTAGTCCTGGTTGATGATACCAACCGGGGCTAAAGTGTCTATCTTTAGTCTCGGTTATTTCAACTGGGACTAAAGACAGGCATCTTTAGTCCCAAAATCGGCATCCCGGTTTACAACCCGGGACTAAAGGGGTTGCAAACCGGGACTAAAGATGGATTCCCCAAGAGCGGGAGCTTCCATCATCGTCCTGCCAATTCCACTGCCGCGGGGCCATTCCTCTGGTTGCCAGCACCGTCCCAGCTTCGCCTGCTCTATGGGAAGCGTCGGTGAGCACCTAGGCACCCCCGGACCCCAGAGCTTGCATTGCATTGGTTTGATTCACTACCACAGAAATATTTTTTCCAAATGAGACCCATACCACTATATAGGTGGATCACATTTTTACCCACAAATATCCGCCTACAAAGATATATGAGGGGGATGTGATGGTTGTCCGCCTATGAAAGTACATCTTCACGGGCGAACAACTTAAGATGCTGCCTGCGAAGATATAGTCGTCTGCCTACGAAGATGTATTTTCATAGGCGACGCTTTATGCCATCCCCTTGTGAAGATGTATGACTTATCGCAGGCGTATGACTTAAGTCCTCTGCCTAGAAAATTGGCATCCGAGCTACTGCTTCCATAAAAATCTAAATGGTTGTGACTCTCCTCCACCATCTATTCCTTATCGTCTTCCCCTTTCTCCCTCTCTCTCTTTCACAGGCTCACCAGGTGCACGGCGAAGCGGTGGCAATGGCTCGGTGACAAGGAGGAGGAGCAGCGGCGGAGGCTCGGCGGAGGAAAAGGATGTGGCGGCGGTGGCGCAGCTCAGCGAGGAGGAGCGGCGGCAGTGGTGGCTCGTCGAGGAGGAAGAGCGGCGGTGGGGGCTCAGCGAAGGAAAACAGTGTGGCGATGGCAGCGGGTCGGCATTAGGGAGGAGCGGCAGTGGGGACTCGACGGTGGAAGAGGGTGCGGCGGTGGCGCTGGCTCGGCGAGAAGGAGGAGCGGTGGCAGCGGCTTGGTGAAGTGGCGGATCGGTCTTCTCGCTCCCTCCCCAGGCAGCATGCTGCCATGCCTCGACTGGCCTCTCCTCCTCTGCTCCCGTCCGCCGCTGCCGATGATGACCTTGACGATGGACAGGCCTCGGCGACAGCAGGTCGTGACGACAACCGTGACGAGGAAGGGGAGACAACGATGATGAGTTCCGTGATGACGACTGGCGACGGAGTGGTGCGAGCATCCTGCGAGTTGCTGCGATGAGGTCAGCCTAGAGGGTTGATGCCAGCGTGCCCGCCAGCCGGTGAGCACCCATACGAACCAGATCTAAGAATGCTTATGCCTTTTGTTGCATGTATGCATATATACTGCTATTGATGCATGTGATGCTAGCTGCTGCTGTCCGTGTTCTGCTCGCTGTTGATGCATGTATGCTAGTGCTCTTGTTGATGAATCTGAGAAAAATCATCCCTAAACTATTCTGTTGTTGTCGATGAAACGGCTTTTATGTGGTTAATTTTCTTTTTTTTTGGTGAAATTTTTTTTCAGGCAGTTAATTATCGATACTTGAAAATGTGATAAATGGGTAGCTACTTCCTATTTTCTGCTTAAACACCCATGAAACTTTGACACCTTGCTATTTGCAACCGTAGCCTATGATTATAATACCTTGTTTGTACTCAAATGGCTCTATTTATGCTTTTATATATGGCAAATGCTTAGCCTTGCTTAGTGAAATACTTATCATGGTTATGGATCACTTATTCACGATATTTTGAACACATTTAAACTTATCGATAGAGGTGATTCTTTGTATACTTGTGAACTAAAATGGAAGAAAATGTGAATTTCAGACTTAAACGGTAAGTGGTGCATATATGGTGATAGTTGTGCATCGATAGAGGGAGTTCGCCTTAGTCAATTAAGGACCAAAGTCTATGTCACCAACTTATGTTTACCGTACATCCACATGTGCCAGTATGGGCTAGCCTTAGCTAATTAAGTTGTGTAATATCTAACCCTGTATTCAGGAGGCCTTTGTAGTAGATATAGTGGCTACGCATGAATAGTGGTTATCATTAGGAACTACCCATGTGTGCTTATGATAGGACAAATGTACTATTCCTATATGTGTGTTTTTTGTGAGGGGGCGAGTATATGTTCCACCTCACACAGCATAGGTATCTAAGTCTATCCAATATAACGATGAGTGCCTCGTGGGAAGGGTTGCTTCATCATAGCGTCAGGGTCGGTAGGCCAACTATCTTGACGACACTAAGGTTCTGTACTAGGTGTGGGTTTACCGTTCACTATGCTTGTGCAAGCTTAGACCTTAAGCAATGTAAAGGCTTCGTTATGACCACTAGACTGCACTCAACTTGTAGAGTGTGGTAGTGTTTTGGACGACACAAGAGAAACTAGAGGATCCATATCATGTGGTTCACGCTGTAAAATCTCTACAGAGTCAAAACAAGTCAATTAGTCATGCTAACAGTCATGAGCGGCGTACTGAAATGTCGTGGGTATAGATTTATATTTTTAAATGTTTTTTGAAACTTTATTTTGAGATGACGATGATCATGAGACCTTTTGTATTATTGACTTGCTACCAACCCTTGTTGTATTATTGACTTGCTATCGGTTTGGTAGTAAGGATGTTACCTACATACATATATGCTGATACGATACCATATTATTTGTGCCCTACACTTTGCCAATATTTCTTTAAATATGTTGCAGAATGCACATGAACCAAGATTTGCTTCGCGACATTACTTCGAGTCTTCAACTATGTCTAACACCATCTATTTTTTCGTGGACTCTGGTCACTTCTCCTCTGAAGATGAACCGCTAGACGCAGGTCATGTCCTCCAGTACCACACCGTGACTAAGTTCCCATAACTCGTTTCTTTTCCTACAAAAAAATGGTTAATGTGAGTTTTTTCGCCACGATATCTATTTTCTCTCGATCACACATTTCTCCACTCGTTCTTACAATGGCGAACTCATCGGAGAAGGTGTAGTACATCACCTCCAATGTGGGGGAGAAGAATGATAGTGACATCTTCTTCAACACCACATCATCATGGTTGCCACCATAGCTGGGTGAAATGCATCACGATTAAGTGGACAACGACCTCGAGCGCCAGTACATTGGGTCCCCACTGACGCTGAAATCCAATGAGGACTTGCCATCGGAGTAGGAGGAGCCAGAGGATGACGACGATGATGATGAGGGCAAGGGTGAGGGACACGGCCGCTCTGTCATGCACAGTGAAAGAGGCAGCTGAGGAGGTCGCAGAGGCACATGCCGATGACATGTCCTTGGTCTTCGTGGCTGCGGCGCTGACCATGGCCTATGTGGACGAGGCCGTTGAGGAAGGGGCTTTGGCAGAGTCAGAGACAGAGGCGAAGGCGAAGGCGGGGGCCTCCCAATAGCGGCTTGGGCCCCAGCGCACTGAGGCGTAGGAGGCCATCACCTGCCTGGTTGTGACGCCCACGGGTGGCACCTACGTGGCCATGCTGCCTGCGACTACAAGCACCAAGCTCATTCATCACCTGAAGTCATCACCACCGCTCGACGGCGGATGCGTGGCCCCACCACAAGTAGTTTTGTTTGGTTTTTTAGTCTAGAGCATGACAACAAGGTTCAACTGGTATTTTTTATAGGGTTTTGTTTTTTTGGTATGTAATACTTTTGTTATGTAGTATATTTTCTCCAACTATAATATATGATTTTTTTTCTGAAAATCAATAGCACTACTGGTTCCTGAACTGGCAGTGTACCTCTGGGAGCAACGCACGCCACAACACAGTCATGGGCCCACTGCCGGATAAAACCTGACAGTGATGGCATCTTTGAACCGGCAGTAATAGCTGGTTTTGTAGCAATGGTTGTTGGCTTGTTGGATAGACTTGTTACCTACCTTGACTGCCATGATTGCACCAATTGTACACACAGTTGCAAGCTTCCAATATGCCAGGCCAACTATGAAAATTCTCTGTGTCTTAATTTTAACACTTAGGTTTGCACAATTAGAAACACATGTATATAGAAGAGAAATATTACTATTTCTTTGGGTTCCAGTTTGTCTGACTGATGTTTTCTTACCTATCAATTACTTTCTTAACAGTAGTCAATATCAACCTCACCTATACCCTTATACTTTTGTTGTGGTGAAGCAAATATTTCCTAACCTAAAGTTCCAAACAGTACTACAGAAAACCTTGTTGGTGCCGGTTGAAAAACCTCCTTGGGTGCCAGATTTCCTAACCGGCACCCAGCAGGCGACGAGGATGACTGAACCTGATGACTTCAGTCAACAGTGCCGGTTGCAGAACCGACACGTATATGAGAAATAGGTGCCGGTTTTTAGTGTAGAATTGACACCTATTTCTTAATATATGTGCCGGTTCTAACCTAAAGAGCCATGTGGCGCCCATTATAGGTATCGGTTCTTTGGAACAACCAGCATCTATTAGTAGCATATAAAAATAGCAGGACAGACCAATTTCACATAAAAATCACACAAAAACAGAATTTTCAATCAATTCACAACCATTCATCAACATATATACATCCACATTCACATTCATCAACGCATTCATTCACTCAGATTCACATTCATCCAAATTCATAGCCACATTCATTCATATTCACAGCTACATCCAAATTTACATCAATTCCATAATCCCATCCACATCCACATCCACATCCACGTCCACATCTACGTCCATATCCATATCCATATCCATATCACATAGAAATCTTTAAAAAGAGGAAAATTTCTGAATCTAAATTCTAAACATTTGCATATATATTCTAAGTAAAAAATTACTAAGTCTAAAATTCCTAAATCTAAACATTTATAAGTCTAAAATTCGTAAGTCTAAGAATTTCTAAGTCTAAACATTTGCATATATATCTTAAGTCAAAAATTAGTTAGTCTAAACATTCCTAAGTCTAGAATTCATAGGTCCGAAAATTTCTAAGTCTAAAATTTAAACATTTTCATATATATCTTAAGTAAAAAACACCTAAGTCAAAATTCTAAACATTTGCATATATATCCGAAGTCTAAATTCCTAAATCTATAATTCTTAAGTCTAAAAATTCCTAAGTCCAGAAATTCATAAGTCCAAAAATGTAAACGTGACTGCATTTTATTTACAATACCAGATGATATTATAAATTTGAAAGTTTAATTAGGTTGTCCGTCCTCAAGTCATCGTGCCTGTAATAGAGAACATAACATAGAATACACAATAATAGTAAACATTGAAACAAATTACACATAAAGTAACCTTACACAATACTTCCATGATTCATAATTATTCATAAATAGTAATTACATTACAATTCCTATAAAGAAATCTAGCTACTTGCTTTTTCCCTTCTTCAAAGATAATTTCTTCCTCGAAGTGCTGGGAGGGGCAAAGGATTGTTCTCTTGGTGGGTGCTTGTTGAGGTTGTAATCGCCAGTGGAGTCTATAACACGATTACGGATGAACCCGCATAACTCATCGAATAGACCTGTAATGACGTGTGGTAGCAACTAGCTTGTATCAAGACCTAATTTCTGCAGCGCAAGGTTGGAAGACGTAGAAACTGACTTAGCACTAGAATAGAATTGTTTAATTTATGACTTCAGTCTCTGAAACATGACGTACCTCAACATTAGAGTGCAGGTACCCCTCCTCCAGAAAATATAGCATGTACTGCATGACGTAGAAGCCGCAAAGGTTGGTGGCAAGTTTTTGTCTAAGGATTCACTCATGTTCGAAGATCCTTAATATTGTTGCATCTACCATGCATCTCCCGTACGATCTTGTGGACCTACAGTATCTCGCATATGCCCTATTTAGTGCATCGATAAGAACCTAGTGGTGTCTTCTCCCATTCCACAGACTATTGTATATGCAAATCATATTATCGTCGATATTGATTACGATGATGGTCCAGTGATGGCTGCACATAGGACAATGCATCAATAACTTCATACGCATGGACAGGAACCAAAGCTTGAAATCGATGATATTGACTTACTGGGCAAGGTAAGGAAGGAAAATGTGGTCACAGGAATTGAGCTTGACAAGGGCGTTGAAGAGTTAGTTCTCAATTTCTGCTTCTTTGGACAATTTCTTTGCAATGTTTACAATCGCTGGGTCTAGTAAAGCAGTCCTAGAGTTCTTGCTTCGACATTCAAAAGTGCAATGCCTGCAACATAAAAATATGGTTCGAAAGCACTAAGGCTAGAATAGTGGAGGCCAGATTTGTAGGACAGGAATTGTAGAATATGAAAGGACTCACAATGACCACATTTGTAGGATGTTGACATCGAGATCTCTTCTTTGGTACACGTTGAAGAGGTCCTTAAATTCAACCTAGCATATATTGGGCGGATGGTGAAAATCCATGTCGGTGTAGTACGCTCCGATCATTTGTTCATGTTGTGCGGCTGCCTCCAAATACCATTAATGCAGCCACCGCGCTTGAGTTCATAATTGTTCAAGTTCCGAGTCAACCACCATAGGTTTTCTAATCAGGAACTACAAAACCACTTCGGCCTCTGGAAGATTGTCCAAATCGTCAAGGCTCTCTATACAAGCTGACTTACAGAATGCTTCAACATCGACCGCTTTCTTTGCAATGAACAACTCCTTAGCCTGAGTCTGGAGATCCTTGTTACTAATAGTTCTTCCGAAGTCCGATATAGGTTTCTTCGGTGGCTTCGGTTGTGCACAATTTATGAAATGATCGATCAATTCCTTTGGAATTGGAATATTCAGTTCCTTAGGTTTCTTAGGGCCAAAAAGCGAAGTAATGGTGCCACTCATCGTCTTCTTAGCCGGCCCTGTTGTCGGCGTTGACACTGAGTCCCCCTTGGTTGGCTACCGTCACGACTTGTTCGATGAGGTACACCTTTGCGATGGACTTGTTGTTGGACTCTTTTTTTGGGTGGGGGTGGACTCGGGGACTTCTTAGGAGGCTGTGGTTGACTCGGTGTCTTCTCACGAGGAGGAGGTGGGCTGGGGTTCCTTTGTCGAGGCGGAGAAGGAGCAAGACCTGGACCTCGCTTACCTAAGGGGCTAGAACCGACGATGCCTGCCCCATCATTCGAGGTGACAATGATGTAGCATTTGGGCCATAGGATCACATTGTAAAAAGCATCGCCCAGAGTGTCAACATCTTTCTCTGGAGAAAACTCTAGCACATATCCTCTGTATTGGCTTGGCACGTTGTCAACTCTAACCATTGAGTAGCCTGCAAGCACCAGAACAACGTGTATTATTTGCCCTACACAAATTGGATGTGCCATGCTGCGTGTGATCTCATGAGTGATGTTGTTTTGAAGGGGGACATGGAGTAATCATTGTGTATGTTTCATAATGTCATCCACAGCATAATGCGATGTGTCATATTATCGTGGGACGACTACCGTGGGTGCGCAACTACAATGTTTCCCATCCAGGGTTACCACTGGGTTCCCGGCTTGCCCATGGTGTTTGGGTATCCCATCAGAAAACATATGTGCAAGTTGTTTCCTCAGCTGACGGGCTACCTCTCTTGCGATACGATCGGCTTCCTCTTGTTGCTTGGGTCCTGTGCCTACCGTCCGAAACCCATCCTTCCATGGAACAAGACCAATGCCTCTCGTGCATCCATGGTGCTTGGGGACAAAATCATCTCTCTCTCTTTCTGCCACAAAATTACCCTGCGACGATTGGGAAAGGGCCTCTGTGATCTTTCTACCACAAAATTGCTCTTGCTATCGAGGACCTATGGTGACCAACTGCACTGAAGAAAATCATTCAGTCCTCCTAGCATACTCGTAGTGCTTTGTCTGGGTTCCCCTTCCCTCTGTCTCGGGTGTTACACCATCTAGACGTAGTTATTCCTCCTTCACATCCCATTTGGGGATATTCTTAGCGTATCTGCTCAGGCCAAGTCGATAAGGATACTTGTTCTTTGCTGAGTTGGCCTTGTTGCGTTCGCTTATTTCTCTTGCCTCCTCAGATGTTTTCCATCTCACAAACTCATCCCAGTTATCCGCACAATTTTGATACATGGGTTTGTTAAAATCCGGGGTCTGGTTGTGTTGGATGAAGTCCGTGTTCAAGCTAGTCTTCCAATTTTTGAAGTGAGTGCCATCTTCGATAGGGCCCCATGCTTTGCTAGCCCTTCTTGACCTTCAGGAAAAGAAAATGATAGCTTCAACTTTCGCCAGCACTTGTCCTTCAGGTTACGTGGTACCGTCCAATCACACTGTGTTACGTAACTTAATTTCTAATGTCGGTAATTGATGGGAATGAAATCCTTGACGAGGACACCACACGCCCTATTATTCGGGCTCAATACCTCCAATGATGCTCGAGGCAACCCATTTGCACTGAGTTTTGTCATGACGTAATGACCATCAGGCATCCTGTTAGGACCCCTAGGCTTCCTCTATGATGTAACAGTTGATTTCTAGGCCGAACCAGCAGCAGAAGTGCCGACCTCCTAGAAAATATTAAATTTGATTAGTTGGAATGGTCCGTTAGAGTAGGAGTTTTCTAATGCATTCTCAGCCTTCAGCATTCTCTTGATTTAAATTTAAGAACGCGCTAGGGATGGCATCATGACCACCCTCTGATCTGGAGATGCCGAATTCTTCATGTTCCATCTTATCTACAATGATAAGCTATTTTTGAGGAAAATAAACTAAATGATTGTGTTGACGTGCTTGTATTGAAAGTTCAAAGATAGTTTAGTAACCTACTCTACATTATGAAATGTCTTATTTCTGTGCTCTCAGAACTACATCTGTAAAACTGTTACACCATTTAGCCTTCGTTGGAAATTTGCCACAACTACATCTGTAATAGCATTAGGCGTTGTGACAGGTCAGGCGACAAGCAGAAGGAATCCACCGCAACATAAGACGCAACGATTGATGCGGACACCTTCGCTTGCCGCCTGGCCTTCAACACGGAAAAATAATTTGAACCTTGGTTGGATGTGGCAATTTCCAATGATAGCCAAATTTGCAACATGTCTGAATGGCTCCAATTCATCATTGAGCAAAGTATATGCAAATTTGTAAAGATGATATGTACATGTGTAAATATGTTGCACCATTTAGCCTTCGCTAGACAACTAGACAAGTAGAAAACTATATTTTTGTAAAAGCATGGGGCGTTGTGGTAGGTCCGGTGGGAAGCAGAAAGCCTCCACCACTACCTAGCTATGCCGCAAGGATTGACGCGGATACTTTCACTTCCCACCGGGCCATCAACAAGGCTAAATAGTGGGAACTGTGGTTGGAGGTGGCAATGTCCAACGAAGATCATCTGTTCATCATCGAGCACGATGAAACTAAAATCCTAAAAATCAAATAGAGCCAAACCAAACAATAATTCACAATAATAGGATCAGTTCTAAAAGAGTTTAGTAACCTACTCTACATATCACCAGTCGCAAATCACAAATCACATAGATGGGCATCACAAATCATATAAAACATAGCACCAAGTATATAGTGGTATATAAAACATAACACCAAGTATCTTTTTGGGTTTTAATCAACATCATAGTTCGGAATTGTTATAACCACTAATAAACACTAGTAGATCATAATATGTTAGAAAAAATCTATAACTCCTAAATTTGCATCCTCAAACTAATTTAGGACTAAAATTACAGAAAAATTATAAGTGAAGGATAAACTGTAAGCGGCAGCGGCAGCAGCTAGGATACAAACGACGGCGGCGGCGGCGGCTAGGGTACATCACAAATCCATCACAAAATTACTCACAAAATCACAAAACCATCACATGTAAATTACTAATCGATCACAAAATTACTCACAAAATCCATCTCATCATATCACATGGTTTCAATATCATTGAAATTTTCCATCTCATCACCAATCATCACAAATTTTAGCACAAGGAGTGGGCAATGCAATACCTTGCCGGGTCACTGAAGCTGCACGCCGCTGCCGAGCCGCCACCTCCTCCACGTTGCCAAGCGCTGCCTCCTCCCAATTGGGGTCGCTGCTGTCGGCCGCCTGCTCCTCCGCACCGCCGAGAGCCACGGGCCTTCTCCTCACCAGCACCGCGTCGTCCTTCTGTCCGGATCTAGAAGAGAAGCTAGCGTTACCATAAGAGCAAGAGGGGTAGATGAGAAGGGGAAGCCGGGTTACCTTCATGCGCACTGACGAATGTGGCCGCTCCCGACCGCTGAGCGTCGTCGCACCGCGCCGCCACTCCTAGCGGCTAAGCACCGCCCCTCCGCCTCCGAACTGATGCGCGCCGCCGCACCACGTTGTCACCACACCCCCACTAGGCACTACCGTGGCATTCCCCCTACTCGCCTAGATTCGCCGCCACGCCTCGCCTCCACACCGTGCCACCGGCCGGGAGAGAGAGTTATTGTGTATTTAAATAAAGGGACATTGTTGCCCGATATTGACACAAATCCGGCACCTTTGACTTCTATAGGTGTCGGTTCTTTAAAAGAACCGCTACCTATATCCCCCTATAGGTACCAGTTCTTTTTAAGAACCGGCACCTATCTCTCCCACCCAAAAAAAATTCTTTCTAAAATTAATATTTGGCTATAACATAAACCTACTATTTTATATATCTTCTCATTTAAATAATTTTTTTTAATTTAATATTTGGTTTTAAAAGCTGACAAAAATTTTAGATATCTTCTCCTTTACACTTTCTTTTATAAAATATATTTCTTTTTACCTATATTCACTGAAAATTATACGAAAATTATACCGCACATAATATGCTCCAAATTTTGTTTATTTAAATTAAATGGTAATTTCACAAATTAGTACATTAATTTATAAACTAGTAGCCCTTCTTGATGATCGCTCTGTAAGCACAATGCTTCTTCATCTTCTTCATCGGCTTCGTGGTTTTTCGATTCGACATCAGTTGTGGCTCGTGGTTGCTCGTCGGGTTGATCGTAGTCATCTACATCGAAGACATTCTCCATTCCAACAATACTCTGTTCCATAACCCTCAATGATGCTGCCTTCGGGATTTGATCTGTTCCGGACATATTTCTTTACGATGCCCATAAACCTCTCGAAAGCCCACATACTATGCAGATACATTGGACCAAGGATCTTTACTTCTTCCACAAGGTGAGCAATATGAGAGGGGGAACAATTTCTCGAGCTGGAAAAGAGTTAGAATTGCGTCCTCCTGAAGCTTGTCCAAAGAAGTTGGATCGATAACCTTTTGATTCATCACTTTGAAGAACTGGCACAACATGATGATTGGGTCTCAAACCTTATCTGGAAGGATACCTTTGATTGCGACCTGTAGCAGCTGCATCATAAACACGTCGCAGTCATGTGACTTTATTCCAACCAACCTCATATCTTTCATGTTAACCAGCTTCTTAATGTTCGCACAGTAATTGGATAGGACTTTGACACCCTGCAAACATTCCAACATACTTGTTTTTTCTGCAACACTAAGAGTGTAGCATGCTGAAGGGAGGTAGCAGCGGCCATTTCCTTTGTCCTGAGGATGCAACTCTTTCCTGATATTCATGTCTTCATGGTCCCTTCGAGCTTGCAAACAGTCTTTTGTCTTCCTAGGTGTGTTTAACAATACCCCGAGCACGCTTTCGCACACATTCTTCTCCATATGCATCACATCAATTACATGACGGATATCTATGTCTTCCCAGTACATTAGGTCTCAAAAGATGGATTTTTCTTTCAAAGAAAGGTCTCACCGCTTGATGTGGATGCACGTGTGCTTCCACTCTCTTTACCAAATACAACTTCGAGGTCCTTCACCTCCTCTCAGATGACACTACTGGTTATGAACTCTGGACATGTTGTCGCTTCCACCGTCTCATCTAAATCTCTTGTATTTTGGCGGTATGGATGATTCTGTCTGAGGAACCTTTCTGGCGCATGTACACAGTTTTCTGGCAGGGATTCAACCACTTGCCTCCTGTTTGGGCCATGCACCTTACACATGCTTTTATGCCCTTCACCGTCTGGTCCGATGTGTTTCCAAGTGCAGGGAGGTATTGTATTATCATCAACAAAATAGCCCGACATGTGAAGTACTCTTGTTTGTATGCATCCCACATCTATGCACCATCCGTCCATAGTATCCCAAGATCCTCTACAAGAAGCTTGAAGTACACATCGATATCGTTGCTAGATTGTTTAAGCCCTTGAATTAGAAGTGGCATCATGATGTACTTACACTTCAAACAGAGCCAAGAAGAGAGCTTGTATATAATAACAACGACTGGCCGTATGCTATGACGACTTCTCATGTCATCGAAAGGATTCATGTTGTCGGTGCTAAGCGTAATCCTCACATTCCTCATGTTGTACCGCAAAATGCTTTCTATATTTCCTGTCTATCCTCCTTCATTGAGACCCATCAGCTGGATGCCTCATCATTCCTTCTCTTTTGCGCTCTTCGTGATACCAACGCATCAGCTTAGCATCTTTCTTGTTTGCGAACATACGTTCCAAATGAGGGATGATTAGAAAATACCATACCACCATCACTGGCACTCTTTTCTTCTTCACTGTACCATTACTTTCACCGTCACCATCCCCGTCTCCACACTTACACCTAGAAGCCTCACACACCAGACATTGGTCCAAATCTGCATAATCACCTCGATAAAGAATGCAATCATTTCGAAAAGCGTGAATTTTCTGTATCTCAAGGCCAAGGGGATATATAACATTTTTACTCAGTACAGTGTTTCCGGCAAGACATTACCCACAGGAAAAATTTCTGTCAATAGCTCTAGCAACTCAATGAAGCTCTTATCTAACCATCCATTGCTTGTCTTCAAGTGAAATAGAGATAGGACCACTTGCAGCTTGCTGTGCTCCGCCTTACATCCATTGTAGAGTGGAGTTTTTGAGTCCCCCATCATTTTGAACTTAGAATATTCCCTATTATTGATGTTAGCCCTCTCCCTGTCTCGCAACATCTGACCTAGATCAGCTTCACCGTGATCAAAGCACTTTTGGTCCTCCTGCTCACAGCCGACATCCTCATTCGACACGTCACTGTTGCCTACAGTTTCCTCGCCTTGCTCCTATTCGCCAAGAAACTCATGACATCTGAACTTTCACATAAAACCCCTTGTAAGAAGATGTGCAAGGACCCACTATGCCAGAAATTGCCTGTCTTTCTTGCAATAAAAGCATGGACACCACAGATAATGCGAACTACCAACTGAGTTTGTGCTCGTCACCACGGCAACGAGAGAAGTTACTCTCCTGATATAATCCATAGTCACGATCAACTTTATACACCCATCCTGGATCCATTACAACCGATAGATACCTACGAATATTACTTAATTTCTATTACTTTGGATTATACAAAATCAAATTACCACTATGAATTACCTTCCATAATTTAAATACTATAACATGAAGTATTTAATAAACAAACAGAACAAGATAAAAGAAATTTACCACTCCTTAAAGAAAAATATGATAATTTAATGTTTATTACAAATCATGCAGAATAAATACATTTAGGATTTTATAATTTCCAAAAAAAATAGAATAACATAAATGATAGATCTTCAATAATTTAATTTTTATAACATTGTGTCACACCTCTCTGTACTATCATGTCAATACTTCAATTCAAAGTTAGCATGTGGTAGTCCGATAATGATCTAATTAAATAAACACAAAAAGGATAAAATAATTATGATACGGATCGACCAAGGCTATTCAAACATAATCTGATTGTTACAGTTCTATGCAAGGTTAAAGCTATGCTTAACATCAAATCCTGTTGTTTTCAAAAGGAAAGGCTGCTACATGGCTTGTATGATCACAGGTTGAAGAATATAGCCGTACTGCTAGTGAGGTCAAGATCCAGCTACCTATACACCCGCATAATCCAAAGACCAACACCATGCCAAGTCATGGTTACTTCGTCACCAATAGAGCATGTAAACAATGGATGTATTACACAACATTGTTCTACAAACATACGGCAAAAGGTGAAATCATTTCTTGATAAATTTAGTTTTAATGTTGTTGAGAAGTTTATCCTATCTAAATGGTGTACAATTGCTTTGCTAAGGTTCACATGTGAGGAGATGGTCACTACTACAAATATTGACGGCTACATCAATGACAAGATGGCTTACACCGAAGATGAAGTGGCACTTGCTCAAGTGGAGATGGTTCACGACAACGAGCAAACCGGTTATCCGCAGATGCTCCAATTTCCAAGGGATGTGTGACCTAGCCAGTCAACTTCCTCCATGCATAATTTATATGGTTGGAAAGATAATCAAGTCTAGTTTCACCTCCAACAAACAGCTTATCATTTCGACTTCCCATGACAGAGTAATGTCTATTTTACTGTAGGCTACATAGAAGCTAAAAGGGCCAAGTGAACCTATTCGGGAACGACTCAATAGCCATGTCATCCCATCTAGGAGGGTTGTTTCTAGTATAAATATCTTCTATGTTTTATCATTAGAAAGACTTTTGACAATGAGAATATGAACCCCTTTGTTTAGCTATGTGCTAGCAAATTCTGAGAGAGATCTCTACCCCTTTTGCTCTTGTGATTTCCTTGTGGGATTACAGAAGCGGCGTTCGACGCCACCAATTGGTGCTCCTACTCTCTTCGAGGTTTTCCTTGATTAATTGCAGTTTGTGTTGGTTGGTAACTTAGAGTGTGGTTGCGTAATAGAGTCCCTCGATTAAGGTTGTCGTAATAGAGATGGTGGTTGGCTTCGAGTATGATTGTTAGGTTGCACTATTGCTTTTGGCTTCTTGCTTGCCGCTAGTTATCGGTTCGTGATCCTATGTCGTGAAGATTAGGACACCACCCCTATGTTGGTCGGATCATCCCTTGAAAGTTGGAGCATATGTGCGTAACCGGTTTGCTCGTTGTCGTGAACCATCTCGACTTGAGCAAGTGCCACTTCATCTTCTGCGTAATTCATCTTGTCATTGATGTAGTCATTAATATTTGTAGCAGTGACCATCTGCTCACGTGTGAACCTTAGCAAAACAAATGTACACCATTTAGATAGTATAAACTTCTCAACAACACTAAAGCTAAATTTATCAAAAAAACGACTTCACCTTTTGCTGTATGTTTGTACAACAATGTCACGTAATACATCCATTGTTACATGCTCTATTGGTGATGAAGTAACCATGTCTTGGCATGGTGTTGGTCTTTGCATTATGCGGGTGTATAGGTAGCTGATCTTGTCCTCTCTAGAAGTACGGCTATATGCTTTAACCTGTGATCATAAAGGCCAAGTAGCAGCCTTTCCTTATGAAAACAACAAGATTTGGAGTTAAGCATAGCTTTAACCTTGGATAGATGTGTAACAATCAGATTATGTGTGAATGGCCTTGGTTGATTCGTATCAAATTATCCCTAGAAAAAAAATACAAATAATTGTCTCGGTTGCACACTATATATGTATACGTACGTAGCAAATGGTAATTCAATTCAACAAGCAAGAGTAAGACGGATTGACAAACAATGAATACTAACCTTATAGTTGGTGTTACCAACCGGTACTAAAGATGTCTCCAGAGTTAGTTCAAAAGGGAAAACATCTCTATCCAAGTTAGATATGTGGAGTAGGTGAGATGATGACACGTGTGAGGGCTGAGGTGAGAGATCTTAAGTTCGAATCGCACATTGCACATATTTTTTTGACTTTGTATAAATCTTTAGTACCGGTTCCTTCAACTGGTACTAAAAATCAAGAAATTTAGTCTCGGTTACTACAATCGGGACTAAGCAGGGTTTAGAACTGGTACTAAAGATCATTTCTCTACTAGTGATATAAAATCATATTAAGGAGAATATTCCCTTTATCTAAAAGATTGGTAACACATTTCATAAGAAATGTAGTTTACTTACTTTAGGCAATATTATAATATATATATTTTATCTGTAGTAGGCATGAACATTCAGCTATAGTTATGATTTATATGAGTATAAGAATGCATCCAGATTGTCCGGAAGATAAAAATAGAACTAAAGTTAAACTTCTTAACCATCTTAAAATTAAGAAAACAAGCATCTTACCTATTAAAGTCTGAAAACATGTTCCAATATATAGTTTTTGCTACATGGATTATGACATGGATACTTAAATACTTTTTTCATGTAGTAGGACATCTGATTATCAAGCTAATTGATTGGACCACGGTCTATATGGCAAAACCATTCAATTCGTTATTTGAACTAGCTTTCATACCTGATTTCATTCTTTTTCATGATTATATAAAAGAGACACTACTGCAGAATAGGTTTTTGCATATAAGCCCTCCTTCAGCCTCCAAACAGGCCGTAACACCTTATGCCTACAATAGTATCGATCACGAAGAGAAACAAGACCCATATTAAAGATCAATTTTTGTAAAATAAAAGTGTGTTTGATTCTTTTGTTGTGATGAACAATTGGCATATGAGGTTATTTGTTTTGATATTTGGAGTTTATATGCGACGTAGTTTGTGAGATGATTGAATTCTCAGACGGCGAACAGGGACTGTTATTTTGTTGGGTCCGGTCAGACTGGGCAGGCAAGGCCGGTCAGACCGGAGGTATGTGGGCGGTCAGAACGGCCAGCCCGCGGTCTGACCGGTCGACTCTGTGTCGGTTTCGATTTCGGATTGTTTTATTGGATATCCATGGTTAATTCATGTTTATGACTTCTAGATGGATACTATACGTATGTAATATTGTTGTGTGCTAACAATGAGTCAAGTTGGTGATAGCTTGTGCTTGGATATGGTTTCTTTGGTTGATTCATGTGTAGGTAATCTTTACTTCTCAGGAAAGTATTGCCGGTGATGGATCGGGAGTCAACTTGGAGATAAGGTGACGTCCGGACGGTCAGATATCATGCGGGATACTTAGGCTAAAGATTAATGCATGTGATTGGTGAAGATTCCATATGGCATACAATGGTGGTATTGTGTACGTGTGGGATGCGGAGTCGAATTTGGAAGGAGTCCAAATTTGATACAATTGGAATATGAAATGTTGGTTTCTTGTACGGGAAGGTTTCCTAGGTGGATTAGGACTTCTTGTATGTGTTTGGTTCATGGCTTTAGGCTACCTACCACATGTACAAATAGAGAGGGAGGGTGTGGCTTCCCGGTATCGCTTTTGAGAGCATTGAGTTGTGAGTTAAGTTAGGGTTTCGAGTTTAGTCGAGATTTTCGTGAGGAGTGCTGTTGTTGCACTTTGTAAACACAGAGAGAAGTATTAAAGTTGTCATCTACTTTGAGAGATCTTTGATTTGTGTTTGCTCCGGTTTGGCGGTCTAACCGACGAATCATAGGCGGTCAAACCGGCGGCATCACAACGGTCAAACTGATGGGGACATGGTGGTCAGACCGGTAACGGCGGCAGGAGGCAGAGGTGACTTTGGAGCAGTTAGACCGGGAGATCAATACCAGTCAGACCGACGGCACAGGCGTGGTCAGACCGGCCGATCTATTTCGGTCAGACCGATCTACATCAATTTGAGGGTAACTTTTAATTCCGCTAAAAGTTTTGGTTTTTGGGTACTACAACCATTCACCCCCCCTCTGGTTGGCTTAGTTCTTGCTTTTCGATCCTACAAATAGTATCAAAGCTTAGTTTTTCTTCTTTGGATTTTTACCGATCAAGAGTTTTAGGCCATGGCTAAAAAGTTTTCAACCAAGCCGCATATTTTGGATGGTTTGGATTTTGCTTATTGGTGTCATAAGATGCAATCTTACATTATGGCCCAAGATTATGATGTTTGGCAAAAGGTTGCTCTTCCTTATGAGATTCCTGATCAAATTACTACTAAAGCTTCAAAAACTGAGTTTAATAACAATTGCAAAGTCCGTCATATTTTGTTGAGTGGAATTTCTCGTTGAGATTTTGATCGTGTGTCACATCTTGAAACCGCCCATGAGATTTGGAATGCCTTGAGAAACTTTCATCAAGGAACTACTAACATTAAAGAACTTCGTCGAGATCTTTTCAAAAAGGAATACGTAAAATTTGAGATGAAACCTGGAGAAGCTTTGGATGATTATCTTGGTAGATTTAATAAGATTTTGTGTGATCTTAGATCTGTTGATTCTTCTTATGACTCAAATTACACACAATCTGAGGTTTCTCGTCACTTTTTGAATGGTCTTGATATGTCTATTTGGGAGATGAAGGTAACATCTATTCAAGAGTCTGTCGATATGTCTACTTTGACGTTGGATTCACTTTATACAGAACTCAAAACTCATGAGATGAATATTCTTTCTCGCAAGATAGATTTTAAGTCTAGTGCTTTGGTTTCTCCCTTGACTTCGTTGGATGTTGGTGCTTCTTCGTCAAATTCTACCGCTCTTGCTTTGATTAATGCCATGTTCGATGAGCAACTCGAACTGTTTGAGGAGGAGGATTTGGTTTTGGCTACTAACAAGATTTCTCGAGCTGTGAACAATGTCAGGTACAGGAGAAGAGGAGGTCAAACTCGTTGCTTTGAATGTGGTGCACTTGGTCACATTCGTTCACATTGTCCTAAGCTTGGAAGAGGCAAGAAGGAAGACAACGGTGGAGAGAAAACCAAGGACGACAAGCCCAAGTCGAACAACACGTTCAAGGGGAAGAAATCCAAGGAGGTGGTCAGGAAGGTGTTGAGTCAAGTTTATGCTGCTTTTGAGCCATTAAGCGACATGGATTTTGATAGTGATGAAGACAAGGAGAAGGAAAAGACCATCTCTGGTGTTTGCTTCATGGCTCGTGGTGAATCGGATTCAGAGTATGAGGACAATGAGGTGAGTTCTCTTGAGGAAGCTATTCTTGTTTTAAGTGCAAAAAATAAGAAGTGTGAGAAGATGTATAAAAAACAAGAGTTCATGCTTGAATCTCTAAATGCTGAAATTGCTAGATTGAAATCTCTTATTCCTGATGATGATGATTGCAAAAATTGTGAGATTTTAATGAATGAAATTTCAAATATTAGAGAAATTAATGTTGCTCATGATTTAAAATTGAAATCTTCTTTTGCTCTTGGATTTGCTATGTACACACGCACATTAGATGAGTTGTTTTCAACTAAAAAATTGTTGAAAAAATATCAAGTTGCTTTCTATGCTAGTTCGATGTTTAACATGATTTGTGCTAAAAAGTTAAAACAACACAATATTTTGAATTGCTCAACATGTACACTAAACAAGATGAGATTGAAAGATGCTTTGCGTCGTGTTGAGTATATGGAAGATATTGTAAAATCTGATGAAGTGCTTTCTTGTCTAACATGTCGTAAAAACAAAGCTATCATGGTAGATTGTGAAAATTGTGCAAATTTAGAAAAAGAGATTTCTTATTTGAAAATTTCTTTGGCAAGATTTTCTGAAGGTAAGAAACAACTTAACATGATTTTGGATCAATCTAAAGTGACTAGCTACAATAGGGGTGTAGGTTTTGATGTTTATGATTATTTCACCAAAAATCAACCCAATGTTTTGAAAGTGACTGAACATGGTAAAATTTTGACAAAACCTAATGTTGTGAAAACAGTTTTTAAATCTGCTGGAATAATGACCTCTCTTTCTGCTACACTAAAAGAAACTAGAACTATTATTTGAAAACCATTAACTGCTAGGCAAAAGTATACTTGTTCCATCTTGTTGGTTTTTGTTTCAGATTAGCACGTAAACAGAAAAAGAAAGAGAGATTGCTTTTGGTAAATCTAATTGGCAGAAATCTGGTTTTTCCTCAAGGAAACTGATCAGACCGTAGTGGGTTGCACGGTCAGACCAGCGACCGATCCGACCTGCTACTGAGCTTTGGTCAGACCAGAGATACAGAAGTGGTCAGACCGGCCCCCGGTTAGACCGGCTACTGTACTTCGGTCAGACCGACCTCGAAGAAATTTTTCTGAAAACTTTCAAACTGTTTTTGTTCATGGATATATACCTTTTGGATCTACTGGTCGTGTGTCTCAGTACTGGATTCCTAAATTTCTTTTATCTAACCCCAGTACTAAGGCTTCGACATCTTCTTGTGTGTAGGCTTTGGTGGCGAGTAAGGAGAACGTATGGATTGTGGATTCCAGTTGTTCGCGGCACATGACCGGTGATAAAAATTGGTTCTCCTCCCTCAAGATGGCATCCAAGACGGAATCGATTATCTTTGGTGATGCTTCTACTAGTGCCGTTCTTGCTATAGGATCTGTCAAGGTAAATAACAAGTTTGAATTGAAAGACGTAGCTTTGGTTGAGGATTTAAAATACAATTTGCTTTTGGTTTCACAAATTGTTGATGAGAATTTTGAGGTTGATTTTAAAAAAACTGAAAGTAAAGTATTTGATTCTTTTGGTGACTCTGTGTTGAATATTTCTCGCTTTGGAAGAGTGTTTAAAGCTGATTTTGGAAATCCTGTTTCACCTGTTGTAACATGTTTGGTTGCTAAATTCAACAAAGATTTGATGTTTTGGCATCGTAGACTTGGACATGTTGGTTTTGATCATCTCACTAGATTAAGTGGGTTGAATCTTGTTCGTGGTTTGCCTAAACTTAAGAAAGATCTTAATTTGGTTTGTACACCGTGTCGTCATGCCAAGATGGTTGCTTCTTCACATGCTCCTATTATTTCTGTGATGACGGATGCACCGGGACAGCACTTACACATGCACACTGTTGGTTCAGCTAGAGTGCAATCCGTTGGAGGAAAGTGGTATGTGTTGGTTGTTGTTGACAATTTTTCTCGATATTCTTGGGTTTTCTTTATGGCAAGTAAGGATGAGGCTTTTGGATACTTTCGGAGTTTGTATCTTAATTTGAATTGTGAACTTCCTGGTTCTTTGAAGCGAATCAGAAGTGATAATGGTGGTGAATTTAAGAATGCTTCTTTTGAATAATTTTGCAACGAAAAAGGTTTAGAACATCAATTTTCTTCTCCTCGTGTTCCGCAACAAAATGGTGTTGTTGAAAGAAAAAAATCGTTCTTTGGTTGAGATGGCTAGAACAATGCTTGATGAGTATCATACTCCTAGAAAATTTTGGGCCGAAGCTACTAAAACTGCATGTTGTATTTCCAATCGTGTTTTCTTGAGATCAAAACTTGGAAAAACTTCTTATGAGCTTCGTTTTGGACATTAACCCAAAGTTTCACATTTGCGTCTTTTTGGTTACAAGTGCTATTAACATTGCTAAGAATCCTGTACAACACTCGCGCACGAAGCACATTGATATTCGCTTTCACTTTTTAGAGATCATGTTGAGAAGGGAGATGTTGAATTGAAATTTTTGGATACAAAATTGCAACTTGTGGATATTTTCACTAAACCATTGGATTCATCTCGTTTTGCTTTTCTTCGTAGAGAGTTGGGAATCATTCATCCTTTTGGCATGGTTTGAGGGGGAGTTTTTGTGCTCTTGGTTTTATCAAGCAATAATTGAAAGAAACAAATTAAAAGAGAGCTTTGTATTATGCATATAGTGTTTTTCTTTGATCATGCTAGCAATACTTTGAAGGTTTATTTGTCTATTTTATAGCTTATATGAATTTTAGTATTTTCATAAGGTTTAGATATTGCTTTTAAGGGAGATAATGCATGACACTTAAATTTTATAATTGAATTAATGAAATATGCAATATTGATACTAATGCATAGGTTGGATTGTAAATGCTTATGTACATGCTTTATTGAATTGTTATTCCTCAAATAGTTTTGAAATTACTCATTGTGCAAAAGAATAAAAAAACATTTATGAGAAAAAAATGAATACTGAATCCTTGGAAACAGTCTTGACGACAAGGACGTATTCGATTTGAGCAAAAATAATGGGTGCTGAATCCTTGGAAATAGTCTTTACGACAAGGACGTAGCCGGAATAATTGAGAAAAATATGTGCAAAAATGAAAACAGGTTCAATTCAATATGAAAAAATTCTCTTGGTTGTTTTGTGCTAAAACTAATTTGGGAAAGAGTAATGATTGCAATAGGTCTATATGTGTGGATTTATTTTTCAACCTATGTGTTTGTAAAGATGTTGCATTATAAATCTTTTGAATTCATAAATCTTGATTGCATTATTGATCTTAATTGTAAAATCTTTGGGTTATGATTATACTTTAGTATATGATTGCTATCTAATTGATGGGTTTATCTTCTCTTTGTTGCAATACATGACATGAATTACTATATGTATGTTATTAAGCTCTTGAATATTAACTGTACATAATTTCTATGCTTGATGAAATCATTGTCAAAAGGGAGAGAAGAGATATAAACAATGCAAGTGTTTTTCTTTTCTTTTTCTTTCTTTATTTTTTTTTCAAAGCAGGAGAAATTTTTTATTTTTCCAGACACCAAAACAAACATTTTTGATGGGTTTGCCAATGTATTCATCAAGGGGGAGATTGTAAAATCAAAGTATGTTTGATTCTTTGGTTGTGATGAACAATTGGCATATGAGGTTATTGGTTTTAATATTTGGAGTTTATTTACGACGTGGTTTATGAGATGTGTCGAGCACCCCCGGTTAAATATTATGTAAGTTATCTGAAGTGATAGCGTGAATTATTTAGTTGGATGGGGTCTAGTAATAATCGAGTAAAACAATAACCATCCAACCTCATCGCCTCACTATCAAGTCAAATAACATACATAAT
>BDMV01000012.1:14743581-14946636 GCA_008326285.1 Oryza officinalis | reverse complement strand
CCACTCGGCTGCTGCTACTTCGGGAACCTCCTCTTCCTCAGAATCGGAAACATAAGAATTAATGAAGTTCACCTTCTTGAATGCTCTATTGGCCTCTTGAAATCTTTGTTCGTGCGCTGTTATCTTTTGGGCCAAATGAGCCAAACTATCAAAGTCTTGAGCCGAAAACCTCTCTTTAATTGGGGTTAACAAACCTTGGAAGGCTAAATCGGCTAACTGGGAATCTGTCAATGTCAGGCTGTAGCATCTGTTTCTGACTTCCCTGAATCTCTGGATATAATCTTGGACAGATTCTTCTCGCTTCTGCCTAATGCTTGTCAAATCAGACAGTTTCATCTCATGAACCCCACTGTAGAAATATTTGTGAAACTGTTTTTCTAGATCGGCCCAACTGTGAATAGAATTGTAAGGTAAAGATGAAAACCATGTAAAAGCCGATCCAGACAGGGATAAAGGAAATAGCCTGACTCTTAACGCGTCCGTAGCCGATGCTTCACCACACTGAGCTAAAAATCGGCTAACATGCTCATAAGTTGATACATTATCTTGTCCTGAGAACTTTGAAAAATCTGGAACCTTGTATCGGCTTGGTAATGGCACCCTCTCAAAATACTCTGGATATGGATGCCGATACAAGTTGTCACCATCCCTCGGCTTTAATCCGAACTGTTCTCTCATTATATCAGCTATCATATCGGCCCAAGGTTTCTGCCGAGTCCCATCTTGATGCTGTGGCTGTATCGGCTCATCTTGATAATACTGCGGTTGATGATATGGCTGAGGAGACGTTCTCTGCCGATACTGCACCTGTGGCGAATGAGGTTGAAATTGATAATTAAGATTACCACTTGTGTGGGTCTGAGGAATTCGCGGAGCACTGAAATCTTGTTGATTAGAAATATATTGAGTGTTGGCAGGCTGTTGCTGGAAAGTTGGCACTTGCTGTCTTGCCGGTGTATGCATGATCGGCTGAACAACTGGCGGATTGGGATTGAACATAGTTGCAACTTGCTCAGCTGATATCTGTGGTACGTTATGCCCTACATGCTGAGGTTGTTGTCGAACCAGTACATGAGGATTGAACTCTACATGCTTCTGTACCGATGTTGGGATCTCCTGTTGACCTGGAGCCGATGTTGACGCCATCGGCTGTCCTGGGACTACATTGGCAGGCTTTGGCTGACTGGTCATAAGCGGCCTGTATTGCGGGAAAACCCCATCTGGCAAGAATATTGGTCCTTTAGCTTGATGCTCAGCGATAGTACCGTCAACCACAGACTTGACAATATTTGTTAAAGTATTGACCAGCACTCCTGACTGGTTGATCAAAGCATGATGCACAGCGTAGTCGATCCGATCTTGCAAATTCACGGGATCTTCAGGAGATTCCTCTTGCTTGACCCCTTTCTCCTTCCCAGAACTTGATTCGGGCTCTTCATTGTTGGGCAAAGTCACTTTGTATCTTTGGACCACTGTTCCTGCTCTGGTCTGGACAAAGGAATGCAAGTACTGGTTTTGGAGCTTGTTCATTATATCTTCCAGCTCTGCCTTTTGCTCCGACGTCAACTTATCCACTGTCATTGGAATGATATTTTCTGGGTCAACGTCAGTTTTCTTGGAGTCTACCATGATGAAAATTCTTCGGGTCCCACCGGGCGTGCCAAAAGCGTGTTGATGCAAAAAACACACACTGGCCTGGGAGATCTGCTTAACTCCAGTGCAGGTCCAAAGCTTGGTGAGATGCGGGCGTGCCAATTGGTTTGATCCTGCAACCAATAAGAAACAAAGAAAGTGCAATTAAATCCACCAATGATAGCCGATCGGCTGGCTTACCGATGACATATCATTGAGCATTGAGCCGATGCAAGATGCATTAAATCGGATATAACAGATAAAGCAAGATAAAGCTAAATCTACTCAATCGGCTGTAGATATCAACAAGATATAATCTAAGTCTCAAAACATATTTAAACTAAGTGATTGGGATAGATCGGACAGGGCGCCGAGACAGTATAAATCACTTATGCCTAAATATATCATGAAGCGTAGATTACACAAGCTCACATCATAGCCGATTAAGCAAATCTAACGTGTATCAGCTAGTACTCCGATACCACTTTATACAGAGATATTACCATGAACAAAATATATTAAACAAACCGTCAAACTAGTGTTAAGATGATCCTAACCAAGTTTGACAACAAGCTCAATATATTTTATTAAGTTAATATCTCGATATAAAGGGCAGATTTAATATGCCAAGATAACAAGACAATTAAACCAGGTAAGGTCGGCTGAAACCCCGACACTATCTCTATTAGCAATCATAGACAAGCTAGGGACTATGGTTCTAAACATGATCTGGTAGGTCAAACCTAACTGATGCAGCACCAAATATGTAAAGAAACACAATGCCTAAATGATCAAGTCGATGAAAACCTTTTCGAGATGGTAGATATATTGTATAATCTAAACCAGCATCAATATATAACTCTATCGGCTAGTTCTCTGTAGAACAGTGATTAACCAAATCTGAGTTATATGCTGATATCAATCTAGATTATACAATATATATGATAACTCGACGACTCACGCAACCAGGATTAGAGTGTCATAAAGATGGAAGCACTAATCCCGAGAGCGCAAGCCGCCATAACAAGTTTTACCTCTTGCTGGAGATCGAAACCGATGCAGCCCAACTCGAAAGCAAGAACTCGTCGAAGAAACGATGAAAAAGTAAAGGTGGCGATGCGCCGAAGTTGTTGTATTGTCTGTTGATCGTTTCTTACACAAACCTGGGTTCAATTTATACCCAGAATTACACAATCTGTCCTTGTCGGACACGACTCTTATTTCCATTACAACTCATACTAAGGATAATTCCCTAATATAAACTCTAACCGACAATATCTATTAGGAAACTAACATTATATCCTAATTAATAGATACAATTCCCTTCTTCGGACCCAATCCGTACGTGGGAATCCTCATGAAGCTCATCAACCGAACCCGACAAAGACTCTGTTATCCTCTCGTCGGAATCGGCTACATCGGCTATCCCTGTCCGACTCTGTCTCAGCCGATGTCACAATAGCCGATTCGGTCACCAGTCGATAGACACCGTAGCCGATCCGGTCACCAGCCGATTCTTGCTCTGTTTTGGTAACCGCCAGCTTCCTCCAAATCCGCTTCGATTTCATCCTCAGATCTGACATTTGATTTACCAAATTTGGTCGTTAACAATGGGCATGAAACTATTTTTCCTTGGGAGAAAAACATCAGCTCAAGAAAGATTTCTTTGCAAAATGAGTTGTAGGCCGATGATTATCATAGTTTGATGATTGATAATTTAGAAGATTTGGCACAACTCCAATTGCGTGCTCTGGAGAAAATCAAAAGAGATAAGGAAAGGGTTTCAAGTCATTATAATAAAAAGGTTGTGCCAAAGACTTTTGAGGAAGGAGAATTTGTTTGGAAGTTGATTCTGCCGATAGGGACAAGGGATAACAAGTTTGGAAAGTGATCACCTAATTGGGAAGGACCCTATCGGATTCATCGTTGTGTGCCCAAAAATGCATATATGCTTGAAGGGCTAGATGGAGAAGTTTTTGGGAAGGCATTGAATGGAAAATATTTGAAGAAATATTACCCAAGTGTTTGGATCAACTCATAATCGGTTGTTTAGCTGATGTATAATGGCATTGCCTTAAGATGGTCGATATGTATTATCGCCCTTAGACCAAAAATTCAAGAAACACAGAAAGATACAAGTATAAAAGAAAAATAGAATCAGCTCTGAAGCCGATGGTTATATTACACCAAAAACTTTTTAAATGTTTCAAGACAAATGTATTGAAGATTTAAAGTTATTATATCAACCCAAGAAATTTTGGATTGTTGATATCGCACGCAGGCGAATTTGCTCAACTTCATTAATGATGCGTGCATCATCAGCTTCAGACCCAGGGATCGGCTTCAGGGTTTTGTTAAGCCCTACCAAGTGTTTGGCCGATGCCTTCAACTTAGCCGTTTGTTGTTCAATGGCTTTAGGGAAATCGGCTAACTTTTGCTTGGCCTCGGTGCTCTTGGTACAGGTTTCCCTTAGCTTCATCAGGAGGTCGACTTCTTGTTGCTGTAGTTCATCAAGTTCTTTCTGGGTCGCCTCTGGGCCAGCAATCAGTTCATCCAACTTTGATTTGTTTTCATTGACTTTCTGTTGGCCAGTTTGGATGGCTGATTCCATGCTTTGGCGCTCAAGACGATCAGTTATTCTTTGTCTGGCCCTTTGAAGCTTGAACTGGTGTTGCTCAAGGAACATGGCTGGGGACATGGTGTTTGCAAGCTCTCCAGGGAGTTGGTCTTGTATTTCTTGAAAGCGTTCCCTGATCGGCCCATAGTTTGTAACAAGGCGTCTAAGGATGATCCACACCGATCAGCTATGTCCAGAAGTCTTACTCTTAAATCATCATAGATGGGGACCTGGCCTTGCTGGTTGTTTCTTCATCTTCTTCGTCCAGGAATTGCCTAATGTCAAAGGAGAACATATCGGCTAGATTCTGTAAAATGAGGTTGATGGTTAGAAGTGAACAGGGTTGAGCCGATAAAAAATGTGTGTTGATAGGTTTACTTGGGCTATTGGTGCAGCGGTAGTTGTGTGTTGTTCTTCTCCATGGTGATTGCCTGTAGCAGAAGGTGCTTGATCACCTAGGGATCGCTGATGGGGAGAAGCCGATGAAGCTCTTGGCTGAAAAGTAATAAGTGTTAGGTATTTTTATATCGGCTGGTACTAAAGATTTAGAGAGTTTCTGAAAGTTACCAATGCAGCTGGGGAAGCTTGAGGATTTGGAGCCAAGGGGGCATTGGGAAGTATTTGTCCTTAATCATAGCCGATACAGTCTTGGGCTACATAGAAGCAATTGTTAGTGGCAAATTAAGGAAAATTGAATTTGCAATGATTTATATCTTACCTTGACTTTATGGATTGTTATGCGTTGGCGTGGTTTAGGCGAAGCATGGACGTCAGTCTTAGCCGGTGATTTCTCAGGAGTGGTTGCATTGGCTGGCTTTGGATCGGCTTCATCATGGGCTTCATCATTGCTCATATTGGTAGCAGCTTCATCAATTTCCTCATCAATGACTGCCTCCTTCAGATATTCTTCAACATCAGAATCGGCAGGAGGGGTGGTATCGGCTGACTTCTTGGGAGTTGCGGCTCTTGGTTTCTTTGAGAGTTTCTTGATGGCTAGTTGCTTGAGTTTTCCAGTAACCTTGGAGATTGGTTCCTTGACTTGATTGCTGGTGTATATACAATCGGCTGGTTGCTCATACTTTTGGTTGGTGGAGAAGTGCTAGGAAACTGCAAAAAGAATGTTAGATGATTTTAAAGATAAAATTTGGAAGTTGATTGACAAGAAGAAAGTGATTTACCTGAGGCCTCATGGATAGAATAACTGTAGTCAGGTAGAAGCTAACCGATAAATGAAACAGATGCTTTTTCCACTCACTCCACCATCGGTCAAATAGCTGACTGCGCAGGAGATGGATGTTGACATGGTTCAGAGAGCCTAGCACAAGACCTTCAATGTTCAAGATTCTGTCCATTTCGAGAGCCGATGTAACAACACCCCTAGTTTGGATTTTCCTTGAGAAGTACCGGCCGATGGGGAGTTGACCTAAGCCTAGTTGTCTTGCAGCCGAGATTGGTTGGTAAAATTCATATGAAACTTGGACGTTTCGTCCTTGGGATATTCCTGTTGGGAGGATGCATGGTGAGATGGCCGAAATGAAGTTATCTCTAGAGCTGGGGACGGTTGCATCATTCAAGTCATTGAGCCTCAGATCGGCTGTAAGCTCATAGTTCGTGAAGCTGTTGTAGGGGAACCAAACCCTTGCATTCTTCGAGAAACCATCGTAAAACTGATCAAACCACACTTGGAAGATTTCAGCTGATGGCCCTGATCCTGGGTAGGCCGATGCTGCTTCATCAAAAGACATGCATCGACGGGTGCTGGCTTCTTCATCATCAAAATGGTCCGATGGGAAGCTTGATGAATACAAAGGGGTTCTCTCATCGATATTGATGGTGTATAGGTTTAACCAAAGCTGCAGGAACTACCAAGGACCTCCATAGCCGACGGGGTTCCCTGTCAAAAGTTTGGCTATTGCTTGACTTAGCATCTGATATACGGCTCCAAGCAGATATTTTCCCAAGGGGAAGGATTTCTTTTCCACTATGGCTTGGGCCAGATGTTGCATATTGGCTGTCGGACCACAAGTTGATCCACAGAAGACGAATCTCTCTAGCCATAGGTTTAAAAATGTCATATGTTCTTTGTCTGTGACAGGGCCTGTGCCAATGTGTTTGGCTATGTATCCCGACCAGCCACCTACATTCTTGGTTGATAGCTTGTGCTCACATTTAACTTTCAAGGTGAAGGGGTTAGCCGATGAGATGATGTCCAAGCTGGTAAGCATCTTGATGTCAAGCAAGGTATGTGTCATCGACTCTTGGCCAAACAAGAAAGCATTGATGGTATCGGAGCAGAAATAAGAGGCCGATGATAGCATGGGCTCATCCTTCTTCACATCGGTTAGGGATAATGCTAAGCACTTAGCTATTCCTGTTTCCTCCCATACAATTTGCTTGGAGGCCCATACCCACTTATACCAGTTTCTCCATCCATCCAAGTTCGAGGGCCAAGATCTAAAGACTATTTGCCAATCGACCAAATTGGGCTTTGTTTGTCTATAAGGGATTCTATTGGTCTAGGCATTGATAAAGTAGCATGGGTCTGCATCGCCCATTGGCCCAAGAAAATAATGGGTTGGCTCTTTGAGAACAGGGATGGCAATTTGGTGTTTCAAGTGCTACAATTGAAGGAAACTAGAAGAAATCAAAAAATTTGGGGATCTAAAGCAAAATTTGTTGAAAAAGGGGATCTAAAGCAAAATACGGCCTAGGCTAGGATGATGAGCAAAAGAAGATGATAAAGTATAAGGTTGAGAAGAATTGACTATGGGGATGTCAGTGATGGTGGCCATTGAGGTTGAAGGAGGAGGAATGCCGAGGGATCAACGGGGTCGCTGTCGGGGAGCTCGCGTCGTCGACGAAGTCGTCGGAGAAAAAGAGAGAGCTTGCGCAGTTTGGGCGTTGGTTAGCAGTGAAGAAAAGTTAACGGCATTAAGTTTGGGACCAAAATCATTGGTATTTATAACCCGTGGTGGGTAACGGTCAAGATGTGGAAACCCTAGGTTTTTGCGCATCTAAGAGATAACTCCGCAACGTATTGATTTATACTCCAGAATTGGGGGGCATTTGTTAACAGGAAAATTTGGTAAAGATATGCCAACGATGGAGTTAGATCCAAAGAGGATTTGAAGGGATAAGTAGGTTTCCAAAAAAAGGACAGCGCATTGGCTAGAGCCGTATCGGCCGATATGGAATCGGACTCGGGCAGCCGATATGGGTAACCTGGGTTCATGTTGGTTTCGAAGAAGAGCTTGAAGGTATTGCTAATTAGGAATTGAGTCTGAAAAAGGCAATTGTATCTATTAATTAGGAATAAGAGTTAATTATTTCCTTTTATAATTTCGTGGTAAGAATCCACCTAGGACTTGTTTGTTTAGGCATGTTTTGAAGTAGTGTCCAGTATGGACAAGGTTTGTATATTCGGGTATAAATATAAGCCCGGGATCTTGTAAAGAAAAAACAACTATTCAATATACACTCTTGGCGCATCGCCACAATTTTTCTTTTACTTTCGACGAGTTCTTGTTTCGACTTGGGTTGCATCGTTTCGATCTTCAACTAGAGATATGGCTTGTCAGTAGTCGCTTGTATCAGCGGATTAGCGCTGTGGGCACCCAGAAATTATACCGTCCAATGCATTTTGTGACCACCACATAATTTTGGATGAGTGAGATCCATACACGCATAAATAGCCACTCATACCTTAATGTGCCCATGATCACAAAATTTACAACATTCGGTATAAAATCCATAATGCCGAATAATGGGCAAAGGAGATATTGTTCGGACTCCGCATGCCAGTCAACTTCAGCCTGAGACATGCCCGTCAAACCACACGAAGGCGGCGACCAGATGTGTTATACATCTCAGGAGACTTGACTCAAATTGCGAGAGCTCTACAACATCTCAATTGCTCAAAATTTATACTCATGCTTAGCTAGTCCCCAGGAAAAGCGACTAGCCTTGCACTTTCATCGCAAGCAATTGATAACCATCACAAATGCATAAATATGGATAAAAGAACAGCAAGATACATATATTATAATGGGATTCAACAACCCATCTTACAACACAAACTATAGCAGCGGAAGTTCCATAAATTCACATAAGCAAAAGTAA
Organism: Oryza officinalis; assembly: GCA_008326285.1. NCBI lineage: Eukaryota > Viridiplantae > Streptophyta > Magnoliopsida > Poales > Poaceae > Oryza > Oryza officinalis. The sequence continues at coordinate 14,938,268 of BDMV01000012.1, read as the reverse complement.
GCCCATGATTTACCACTTAACCCAAAGGGCAACCAACCGGGCAAGAGTCAAGCTGAAAAGGCTACTCACTACCCTCACCGCCCTCCGTAGGGTAGTAAGAACAATCAAATTCACCGGCATCCTGGTCTGAAAGTTGCAGACATCGGGTTAAGTACAAGAATGTACTCGCAAGACTTACACATTAATATATATACATAGAACAAAGGAGTATGCAAGCTTCTACCTTAGATGGTGGCATAATGGTTCAAGTTTTGCATAAAAGCCAATTTAATTGAGCAAATAACAAGTTACAAATATAATTTTTCCAAACTTAGCATAATCTGAAATTTAATCACGAATAAGCACAACCCGTGCTCTCATCACCATCCATGGATAAGCTTAACCCGTGCTCTCATCACCATCTATGGACTACCATTGTCCAACCATGGCTTGCAAGTATAACCATCCCATATCCAAGACTAATCCAACCCATTTAACCCACGTTTGATGCTAACATAGACTGACTAACACATCAAGCGATCGTCCTGTAACCGTGGACACGGCTATTCGAATAGTTTTACTCTGATCAGAGGGGTACATCTTTACCCACACGAAATGAACAAGGATCAAATGCTTCACACGCACACAGGTGTTACCCACAAGTGATACAAGTTCATAACATGCCCTTTCCTAGTCACACCCCAACCACCTAAACTACGCCTGGGCCCCTGATGACTTAGCCACGTGCGTGTGTGATGTGGCTAAGGCGGGCTCACCATCGCGGGAGAAACCCCTTGCCAAAACCAGGCACACCTAGTCACTCCATAGGAACAACCATCCTCACGATTGACCAGCGTAGCGTAGATGATCACAGTGCGACGTAGTGCTAAGTCAAGCCATCCCATACCGGCGTGTGGTAGTACGTAAGGTGCTTGAATAGATGTCAACATGTTCGGTCTTTAACAACCCAGACAAGGCAACTTGCATCAGGAAAAACCACAATCCCTTCATCGCCCTATCACTCGTCCAAGTTAAAACATATTTTCCATATGAACCATTTAGTGAAAGTAGTCAAATTTTATGCCCATAAATCGCAAATAGTGAATAAATTCAATCGATAGCTCCATCCATCGATTTTTAACACTAATAAACCTAAGCATGGCTAAGCATCGGTGAAACAATAAAACATTCCCAAATATTTCTATCCTGAAGTTACAAGGATAAATGGCAACAACGAAACAAGGAAGGATATGCAGCAATTAGGTATAACCAAAACTAACCATTACCGATAAGTTTGTAGTAAATCAACACATGCATATATATTGTTTTGCAATCAAATCATTTTAGCAAAATAGGGATTCTATATGCTTACATGCTTGCCTTGTTGTTGTGAGAAATCACACTCCAATTCAGATTCTTGTTCCACGTACTCCGGAACGTCGGAATCTTAATAATCATAACGTACGGTACAAATAAACATCTAAATAAGGTGGAAAAATCCAAAATACTCTAAAATGCATGAATTCCTAACAGCGGGTTAGTCATGTCCTAAAATGAATTTATGTGAAGAAATTTCTATTTTATCATTACTATCTTGAGAGTTATAAATTTTACAAGTTCAACAAAAAGAGAAAAAGTTATTTGTTTAAACTTGTTTTAGGAGGTAGTTTTATCAAATTCCTTTTATCCAGGTCAAATGATACATATTTCTAAGGTGAACAGAAGTGGATTCATAATTTTGGGATTAACTAGTAATTTTCTAGGGATTAAATAAGTCCTAGGTGAAAAATAAATGGCATTATGTTATTCACAATTATGATCACATTTTCTGTACAGAATTTGGGAAAACTTTATTTTATAAACATAAAGAACACAAATTAGAAAAATACATAGAAATTTGGTACACTAAATTTGGATTATAAATGAATTTTCTATAAATTTTACAAGTCTTGTGTTAACTATTCCATATTTGAATTTCAGAAATAAATATCCTACTGTGAGCATAGGATTTTATTACACCATATTAAAGTTTACAATTTTATGGACCTTCTGGAGTTGGTTTCATCTCAAAAAGAGTTATAATTAATTGGATATGAATTTTATAAGTTTGGAACAATTTTCATTTTAAAAGATTTAGATTTATCCATTTCCTTTAATTTTCCCAAAATAAAAATCATTGGGTCCATAGGTCAGTCTCTGGCTGTTTTGCAGAAAAGCCCCTAGGGTTTGCAGAAAACAACCCGCAGTCCTTAAACACGTGCTAATACATAAACTATTAAGAGTCCTTAATGTTTTCAGTATTTACTAATCTGTCCTGGTCCCATTTGTCATACTATGTAACCTTACAAATTAAACCCTAACATTTTTAAACTTTTGCTAAGCTTGGTCCTTAGGATCTAATCCATTCAGGCCCACAAGTTAGTAGCTCAGCAGCTATGAGGCAGGGCAGCAACGCATCGGCGAGCTTCTCGTCGGTGGCATCGGCGAACGGCGGCCCATCTCGGTGGGCGACTATAAGAGAAAATGAAGAGGGGAACAAGGCGAAGCTATCGGTGGTCGTCTCACTAGTTGCGATGGCCGGAGTCGATGGCGACGACGGCACAGGCGGTGGTTGCCCTCGGCTTGCAGGTGCAAGTCGAGCTACGGCTTGAATCCGAGCGTACTAATGCATGCATATGATCCTATAAGACTCCTGGAGACTTACCACGGGGTTGGAAACGGTTGGCGTAGCTCGGACAGCGACGGCGTTGGAGGAAACGGCTCGGCGGCGGCACAGACCTTTGGCTTCACGGCGACTGCGATCCTCGGCCTGTGATCCACTAGGGGGAGGTGAGGGACGGCTCAAGGATCACCTAGAGAGGCTCCACGAGTAAGGAATTGCTGCGGAGCTCACTGGAGAGGACGAACTCGGCGATGACGTACGGCTTCGGGGTTCGATTCCTTGCGTCAGCGTCTTCCTGGGATCAAGGTGAAGACGGTGGCACGGCGGCTTGGCTCGGCTTGGACGGGGTCGGCCGAACGCCGATGATGTCAAGGCGGCGGCGCTCTGCAGCTTCTGTGTCCACGGCGGTGTTCCAACGTCAACACTGCACGACAAGAGATGGGATCAGAGGGGATGGACTCGGCATCATTAGGAGGTCACAGTACACAAGGAGAAGAGAGGTGACCGTGGCTCAACAACGGTGGTGACGATCGTCGTTCTCGGGGCCGGCGGTGAAGATGGAGGTGACAAGGACGAAGCGCTCTCTTTCCCTTGGATTTGTTGGCACAGAGGCGAAATGGAAGAGGAGGCGATGCCACTAGAGAATATAAGGCAAGCGTCGGCGGCTGCCACAGCGGTAGACACGCGTCGAACACCGGCGTCGATCTCCTTCCTTCTCTATCTCTCTCTCCCTGTGTTAGGGTGGTGGAAATTATATGCACTGAGTTAGAGCTAGCCCTAGCGACTGCCATGTGGGTCCAGGGCGATGCAACCCTAGGCCAGCTGAGAGAGATGGGTATAATTCCTGGTAGACACAGTGTTTGTCAAGTATTAGGGTTTTCCCTTTTTCATTACCTTTCTCCTTTCTTTAAAATTCCACAACTCAATTTCTGTGCAAGATAACATAACGTGGATTTTTTTGGAGGCAGGAAAAAATATCTAAGTTCCATTTTCTTTGGTTTCACACAAAATTAATCTATATTTTACTCTCAGGAAAATAAAGAAATTCATTTCAGCCAAAATTGGTTTGAATTTTTAAAAGGTCCAAACCTACAAAATAAATTCTAGAAAAAATATATTAATTCTTGATAAATAGTGTAGTATTTGAATAAATTGTAAACCCTATATATTATTTTGTGATAAAATACACATATAGGATATATACCAATTTTGCCGATTAGGGTTTCATTTTTTTGATTTTCCAAAAGTTTATTTTGATGCACGGACTAATGCAAAATAATTATATATGCTACCTACAAATAAAATAAGCCAATCTTAAATACCTTGCATAAAAATTAGGGTTGTGACAAGCGCATCGCTTTGGATGTCCTAATCTATCTTGTACAACTGCTGGTTATCATATAACTTAGCTAATTTAAATTGATGACTCGATTTACCTGTATCGGACAAGCCTTACCCAAGGTTTTATCGGTATCGGCTAAATCGGTTGATTGGTTTAGATTAGCTAAGGTATCCACCACCCTAAAAAACATTTAAAGGCTTGCTTGTCTAGATATTATGTTTCTTTTTACACTTTGTGCTGCATTAGCCCTAGTCTTTATTAGAACCATAATCTCTAGTCTGCTTCTTGATTGTTAATAAGCGTAGAATCAGAGTTTTAGCCTATCTTTCCTGATATAACTGTCTAATCTTGTTTAAATTTCTTTAATAATTCTTTTCATGTTATATCTGCCACTTATACAAGGATATCATCCTGGTTAAATATATCAAGCTTATCCTCGATATATTTACCTAGATTGATATTCTTGTATCATGCTGTATGGGAGTATTAGCCGATACAGTATCTATCTTTGACCTAAATATTGTTTCATCGGCTATGATTTAATTAGATATATTCTTTGATCATAGATTACACCTTTGATTGTATTTACAGCCGATGGAACATATTTAGGGTTCGCTTAATCTTATTCATCTTACACCCTACAGCTGATTTGATTAGATCGCATCGGCTAGGTCTATACGATATGTGATCGGCTTATCGACCGATCGGCTATCGTAGATTTAACCTGTTTTATTGTATATTTTGTTGGTTGCAGGATCAAATCAACAGGCATGCCCTGAACCCGATTACAAGATTTGGATCTGCATTGGAGCTAAGCAGAACTCTCAGGCCACCGTGTTTTCGCATCAACAGGTATCCATACCCAGAATATTTCGATAAAGTCCCTTTACCAACCCGATACAAGATTCCAGATTTCTCAAAGTTTTTAGGACATGATAATATTTCGACATATGAGCATGTCAGCCGAGTTGTAGCACAATGTGGGTGAGGCATCGGCTATTGAAGCTTTGAGAATCATATTATTCCCATTGTCCTTATCTGGATCAACACTTACTTGGTTTTTTCTTTGGCATACAATTCTGTCAGAGGATGGGCCGATCTGGAAAAGCAATTTCATACATATTTCTTCAATGGGGTATAAGAGATGAAGCTGTCGGATTTGACATCTATAAGATAGAAATCTGATAAATCGGTCCCAGATTATATTCAGACATTTAGAGATATGAGGAACAGATGTTATAGTTTTAACATAACCAATTCATAGCTTGTTGATCTAGCTTTTCAAGGATTACTTGGGCCGATAAGAGAAAGATTTTCTGCACAAGACTTTGAAAGTTTACCTCATCTGGCTCAGAAAGTATCAGCTCATGAACAAAGATTCCAAGAGACAAAGAGGTTTTCTAGGAAGGCTAATAATGTCAACAATATTTACAGTTATGATTCAGAATCAGAAGATGAAGACCCAGAAATTGGTTTGGTAGAGTGGTCAAGAAATAAAATGACAGTTGTTTGCCAATGGGTTAAAGATATCGAAAAAGAGGAAAAATATGATTTTGACATCAACAAAGCCAATTGGATATTTGATTTGCTATTATAAGAGAAACAGATCCAACTTCCAGTAGGACATGTGATTCCATTGGCTGGAGAGTTGAGAAAGAAAAAATATTGCAAGTGCCATAATACAAGATCTCATCATACAAATTAGTGCAAGGTGTTTAGGCAACAAATCCAATCGGCTATAGAACAAGGCAGAATCAAGTTTGATGATGGTAAAAAGTCGATGAAAATTGGCCACTCTTTTCCTATCAACATGGTCCACACAGATGAAGCCAATAAGACGAATTATTGGACTTATCAGCAAAATAAATTCAATTCCACGAAATTGATCAGCAAATATCAGAAGACACAAGACAAACAAGTTCAAATATATTCTCGAGAGGATAGGGCTTGTTTTGATCCTCATTGGAGATGTGAATTCTTTAGGTTTTGCTGGAATGAAGGGATAAGATTGCCATCGGTTGAAGATTGTCTAGGTTGCAGTGATGAAGATGCAATTTTCCATGGTAGTTCTCATCAACCAAGTAGTTCAAAGTCTAAGAATCGGCCGATACATAAAAAGTTGTCAGTGCATCGATGATTAGGGCCAATTCACCAAGATTATTTAAAAGATGAAGATGAAGAGCATGAAAAGAAAGTTCAAAATTCTCAATGGTGTCTAACAGGAATTTTTACGAAGAATCAGAAAAGTAGGGTATAACAGCTACGAAATAGGGAGTAGATGCAGGAAGTTGAAGAAGAGATTGATCATCAGCTACAACGTACCAGAAAGATATGGCATGTTATGTCCAAGGTTGTGTCAGCTGATCAAGTCAGAGCCGATAAGAATAAAAATTCAACATCTACCAAATGTAAAGTTATAGCTTCACCTTCAATCAATTTGGTGTTTCTGTTACCAGCAGAGTGTGGAATACATTCAGCTGATGAATAAGTTCAGGAATCATTGGCAAAATTAACACTATCACCAGAACAAGCTATTTTTGAGAAACCAGAGGACAATGAGCATCGACATCTGAGGCCATTATGTATCAAAAGGATTTGTCAATGGGAAGCCGATGTCCAAGATATTAGTTGATGAAGGAGCAGCTCTCAATCTAGTGCCATATACATCAGGAGTCTTGGTAAGATTCTAGAGGATTTGATCAAGAATAACATGGTATTAAAAGATTTTGGAGGTAATTCATCTGAAACAAAAGGAGTCTTGAATGTTGAGTTAACAGTGGGTAGCAAAACATTTTCAACCACATTTTTTGTCATTGATGGAAAATGATCATATAGTATGCTATTGGGAAGGGATTGGATACATGCTAACTATTGCATACCTTAACAATGCATCAAAGTTTGATTCAGTGGCAAGGAAACCAGGTAGATATCGTGCAAGCTGATAGGTCAGTTAATGTTACTATTACCGATTTATCTATTTGGGAGATAGAAAGAGTTGATTGTTTGTTAGGAAAAGTATGGGAAAGAGATTATTTAAAAGTGTCATATTGTAACATACAGCCAATCGGTGATGGAGAACCCCAACTTTTAAGATGAGGACAAGGAAGATGGCCCCAATGCTTATGTAAAAGATACAATAGATGATTTAGAAGGTAAATTAGGGCAAGGTTTATGTCAGTAGATATTGGAGATGGCGATAGGCGAAGGCCGACATATGTAGGTTCCTTGGTTTTCTGGTTCATGAAATGGAGATAGAAATAACCCCAATGAGTATAAATGCTATTAAAAAATTGAGCATCCACAAAATAAAACCAAGATACAATCTTTGATCAATAAAGTTAATTTTGTAAGGAGATTTATTTCTAACTTGTCAGGGAGGATTGAGCCTTTTACTCCATTGTTAAGGTTGAAAGCCAATCAAGAGTTTGTTTGGGGAGAGAAACAACAAAAAGGATTAGAAAATATCAAGGAATATCTCAAAAGGAATATCGGTTTTGATGCCACCTCAAAAGGGGATTTCATTCAAGCTTTATTTATCAGCTAATGAGAAGTCTATCGGCTCCGTTCTGGTTTAAAAAGTTGAAAAAGAAAGAGCAACATTTTATCTTAGTAGAAAACTTTTGGATGCAGAAACAAGGTACACCCCTGTAGAGAATTTGTGCTTGTGTTTATATTTTTCATGTACAAAGTTCAGGCATTATTTACTTTCAAATGAGTGCACAATAGTTTGCAAAGTCGATGTAGTCAAATATATGCTATCGGCTCCAGTGCTAAAAGTTAAAGCTGGGAAGTGGATTTTTGCTTTGACAGAGTTTGATCTTCGATATGAATCGCTAAAGCAGTAAAGGGGCAGGCAGTAGCCGATTTTATTGTCCAACATTGAGGTAATTCAATTGAGTATGTTGAGATGATGCCTTGGACATTATTCTTTGATGGATCTGTTTGCACACATGGTTGGGGTCAAGCTTTGAATTTGCTTCTACAATTAAATCTTACTACACTAACAATCAAGCAGAATATGAAGCAGTACTCAAGGAGTTGCAGCATTTGAAATTATTGGTGATTCATTGTTGGTGATTAATCAGTTATTGGGAGAATATGAGTGCAAGAATGAATTCTTGAGAGTTTATAATAAAAAGTGTCAAGAGTTGATGAAGGATTTCAAGATTATCACTATGAAGCATATTCCTAGAGGACAGAATGTTGAAGCCAATGATTTAGCTCAAGGTGCATTGGGATATAAGCCGATGGTGAAAAATATAAAGATTGAGATTGCAGACGTTGATGCTGATGATTGAAGGTATGACATTATCAGTTATTTGAAGAATCCATCTCAATTGGCGTTAAGGAAGTTGAAATATAAAGTTTTGAAATATGTTTTACTTGATGATGATTTATATTATGGGACGATTGATGGAGTTTTGCTTAAATATTTGAATTTGGAAGAAGCCAAAGTTGTTGTGTGAAGTACATGAGGGAATTTGTGGTACACATCAATCGGCCCACAAGATGAGATGGTTACTTCGAAGAGTTGGATATTTTTGGCCGACAATGCTAGAGGATTGCTTTAAGTATTATAAAGGATGTCAAGATTGTCAGACATTTGGAGCAGTTTAGAGAGCATTGACATCGGCCATGAATCTGATTATCAAGCCATGGTCGTTCAGAGGTTGGGGAATTGATATGATCGGCCCGATTAATCCACCATCATGTAAAGGGCATAAATATATTTTGGTGGCTACAGATTATTTTACAAAGTGGTTTGAAGCAATTCCTTTAAAGAAAGTTGATTCTAAGGATGCCATTTAATTTGTTAAGGAGCATATAATTTATCGGTTTGGGATTGCACAGACGATAACAACAGATCAAGGATCTATCTTTGTACCTGATGAATTTGTTCAGTTTGCTGATAGTATGGGTATTAAATTATTGAATCTTCTCCTTATTATACACAAGCTAATGGGCAAGCTAAAGCTTCTAACAAAAGTTTGATCAAGTTGATTAAGAGGAAGATTGCAAAACAACCTAGGAAATGGCATACTACTTTGGTCGATTCGCTGTGGGCATAATAGATGAAATGTCATGGAGCTACACAAATGCCACCTTATCAACTTGTATATGGGCATGAAGCTATCTTGCCTTGGGAGAATAACGTCGACTCAAGAAGGATTGCTTTGTAAAATGAGTTATCGACCGATGATTATCACAGTTTGATGATTGACAACTTAGAAGATTTGGCGCAGATTCGATCACGTGCTTTCGAGAAAATCAAAAAGGATAAAGAAAGGGTTTCAAGGCAATATAATTAAAAAGTTGTGGCAAAGACTTTTGAGTAAGGAGAACTTGTTTGGATGTTGATTTTGCCGATATGGACAAGTGCTCAACTTATTGGGATGGATCTTATCGGATTCATCGTTATGTACCTAAAACTGCATACATGCTTGAAGGACTTGATGGAGAAGTTTTTGGAACATATTAAATGAAAAATATTTCAAGAAGTATCACCCAAGTATTTGGATTAACTAATAATCGGTTGTTTAGACGATGTATGATATCACCGATGTGTAATGACATCGCCTCAAGATGGCCAATTTGTATTATTGGCTGTAGACCAAAATCTCACAAAAGATACAAATATAGAAGCAGATAATAAAATCGGCTCTGAAGCCGATGGCTTTAATTACACAAAAATGTTTCCAATGTTTCAAAACAAAGTGTATCAAGAGTATCAAGCTATTACATCAACCCAAGAAGTTTTGGATTACCGATTGTAGGATCGAAACAGAGTAATCAAACCTACTAGAGGGGGGGTGAATGGTAGGGAAAACCAAAACTTTAACCAAATCACAAATTACCTCTAGAATCCAACGAAACCAATCTAGAAAAACAAAATCAATCTCAAGAACAAGATCGTACTACCGCTGTCGAAGTACTGCCGGTCACACCGCCGTATATCCGCGGTCAAACCGCCCCTCCTGGCCGGTCAGACCGCCGCCTTGCCTCCGATTAGACCGCCGCCACACTCCCGCCAGTCAGACCGCACGAACTCCTTCGGTCAGACCGTCGGGACCCAGAAAACACCGGTAGATGACAAACTCGAAGATATAAATTGTAACTCTCGACTTTATTGCATCTAAAAGTGTTTACAAAGTGCAACAACAGCACTCCTCATCGAAATCTCGACCTTACTCGAAACCCTAACTATTCTCTTAACTTATGAACCACACAATCAATATCTAGGAGGCACACCCTCCCTCTCTATTTACACATGAAGTAGGCTGTACAAAGCCCAGGAATCTCTCACGAATTTGGACTCCCAAACACATGAGAAACCCTCTCTTGCAAGCTTGAAACTCATCTCTTTCCTTATCTCCATCCATCTTCCCGAATTTAGACTCCCTTCCAAATTCAACTCCTCTTTCCATACGTACACGATTCCTATCGTATACCACATGAATTCTCTATCTTCCACGTGCATTATCCTCTAACCTTTTAGTATCCCGCGTGATCTCTTGATCCCTGGACGTCCACTTCCCCCAAGTCGACTCCGATCCATCACCGGCAACACTATCCCAAGGCCTTAAGCAATACCTGCACACATACGATAAAGAAACCATATTCCAAGCACAAGTTCATCCAAACTCGACTCACATTAGTATAACAATAGTAACCATACGCATAGAAACCATTTAGAAGTCAAATCCATGAAGAAACAATCCGTAACCAAAAATATAAACCGAAACGAAAGCGAACAGGTAACCTATCGGTCTGACCGCAGGCTGGCCGGTCTGACCGCGCGCATACCTGCGGTCTGACCGGCCATGCCTGGTCGGTCTGACCGTCAGGTCAAATCCGCACATCTCTTCACAAAATCAATCATATATAATCACATGAAATATCATCACAATAAACCAATATTACACACATAAAATGTCGCAAGCCACCAATGTTTCATCACATAAAATAATAATCAAACACATTTGATTCTACAATCTCCCCATTGATGAAACCATTGGCAAACCCAACAAAATCAATTGGTTTATGTTGTTTTGTGAAGCAACCCAAAAAGCAGTACACATGCCAGAAGATTTTCGAAGAAAAATGATATGCCTTGGAGGAGCGTTGTGTGTGTTACTGTGTGTGTTACCTTGTTCTCCCCCTTTTGACAATGAGTTCATCAATGTATCATGAGCATGGAAGAGCGTTGCATTATACCAAAAGTAACTCAAGTACATGTATAGCAATAACAAGGTAGAAAAAGTGACTAGCTAATTAACAAACATGCACTAGAGTAAAAACATGAACCTTAACGATTATAATTAAGATCATGTCAACATTAATGATTCATGATTTTAACGATTTAAAGTGCAACATATTCACAACTGCAAAGACTGAAAGAAAAACCCAAATATATAAACTAATGGCATTGATACTCTGTCTCGAGTTAATTTCCTTCTCCAAAAATAACCAAGAGAACCTGAAGCTTTTTATTTTTGAACTTCTTAACTATTGCGGATACGTCCTTGTCGTCAAAACTGTTTCCAAGGATTTGGCACCCTTTTTGTTTATTTCACTGCGAATACGTCCTTGTCGTCAAGACTGTTTCCAAGGATTCGGCACCCTTTTTGTTTATTTCACTACGAATACGTCCTTGTCGTCAAGACTGTTTCCAAGGATTCAGTATTCTTTTTTTCGTTTTTTTTATAAAAAGCATGTATGTACTCTTGCAGTGATTGGAACAAGAGGATTATCATGAGGAATAACAAGCCATAAGATATATATATAAGCATTAATCAGTCAACCTAAGCACTTGCTTTAATATTGCATATTTCATTAATTCAAGTAAAAGAATTATGTGTCATGTATCATATCACTTAAAAAACAATATTCAAAGCTCATATAATTACTAAAATGCTCACAAGCCAATATAGTAATCAAATTATCTAACAAGCATTGCTAGCAAGCACTAGAATATACTTAAGATATAAAACAAAGCTCATCCATCTTTTTCTTTTTCTTTTTCTCATTTTTTATTTTTTATTTTTTTTTTGACACCATGCATGAATTAAAACATGAATGCAAATGAAAATAAAAGAAGAAAGAAAATATGCATACAACAAAGAGCCAACAATTCTCCCCCTCAAATGATGCCAAAAGGATGAATAACTCCCAATTCTCCCCTTAGAAAAGCAAAGTGAGAAGAATCCAATTGTTTAGTGAAAATATCTGCAAGTTGCAACTTTGTATCCACAAATTTCAATTCCACATCTCCCTTCTCAACATGACCCCTCAAAAAGTGAAAACGAATATCAATGTGCTTAGTGCGTGAGTGTTGAACAGGATTCTTAGCAATATTTATAGCACTAGTATTATCACAAAAGAGAGGAACTTTATCAAAAGCAATATTATAATCTCTCAAAGTTGAAATAAGCCAAAGAATCTGGGAACAACAACTAGCAGCAGCAACATACTCAGACTCGGCCGTTGATTGAGCAACATTTGATTGTTTTCGAGAAGACCATGTAATCAAAGAAGTACCAAGAAAATGACATGTACCACTAGTACTCTTTCTATCAATTCTACAACCTCCAAAATCCGCATCCGAATAACCACTCAAGCATATAGATGAAGAGGTAAAATACCAAATTCCAAATTCAAGAGTGTGTTTCAAATACCTCATGATGCGTTTCACAGCTTGTCGATGCGAAGCCCTTGGAGAAGCTTGAAATCGAGCACATAAACACACAGCAAATTGTATGTCCGGTCTCAAAGCGGTGAGGTAGAGCAATGATCCAATCATACTCTTGTATTCCTTTTGATTTACAGCTTCACCATCTTCATCAGGATCCAAAACAGTAGAAGGTCCTATCGACGTAGTCAAAGGCTTGCAATCGTCCATCTTGAAGCGTCGTAGAAGATCCTTGGTGTACTTTGTTTGATGAACAAACATACCTTGAGGTGTTTGCTTAATTTGTAATCCCAAAAAGTAAGTCAATTCTCCCATCATGCTCATCTCAAATTCCATGCGCATAGTTTCAGCAAACTCCACAACCAAAGATGATATCATCCACATAAATCTGGACAAACAGTTGATCATCACCAAGCTTGAGAGCAAACAGAGTTTTAATCAATTTTTCCCATTGTAAAACCTTTTGTAAGTAAAAAGTTTTTAATCCTATCATACCATGCTCTAGGTGCTTGTTTAAAACCATACAAAGCTTTTGACAAACGAAAAACATGGTTGGGAAAAACAGGATTTTCAAAACCTGGTGGTTGTTTTACATAAACTTCCTCCTAAATATAGCCATTAAGAAAAGCACTTTTAACATCCATTTGAAACCATTTAAAACCTTTTGAAGTAGCAAAAGCCAACAAAAGTCTAATTGCCTCAATCCTAGCTACAGGAGCAAAAGTTTCATCATAATCCAACCCTTCCATTTGAGTAAAACCCTGTGCAACAAGTCTAGCTTTGTTCCTAACAATTAAACCATCCTCATGTTGTTTATTTTTGAAACCCACTTAGTTCCAATAATATTTTGATCAACAGGAGGTTCAACTAAAAATCAGACTTTATTTCTTTCAAAATTCTAAAGTTCTTCATGCATGGCGTTAATCCACGATTCATCAGTTAGAGCATGAGTAACATCTTTGGGTTCAAAATTAGCCGTAAAAGCAGAATTTGCATGAAAATCATGATTCGTTACCTTTGATCTTGTAGTACGTTCACCCAAATTACCTACTATTTGTTCCGGAGGATGTACTCATTGAATACGAAGTGGAGCACTCAAATCTAATGATTGCTCATTTTCTATAGTTGGTTTTGACGAAGTTGAAGCTTCTGGAGGTCTATTAGCATCTGTACCCGAAGCTCCCGAAGAATCGCCATCCCGCCGGTCTGACCGCTCCTCTGCCTCTGGTCTGACCGGCCGCAGCCCCGGTCTGACCGGTCGACGCCTCGTCGTCCTCGTCATCGCTTTCCTCCACAAAAATAGCCTCCCCCTGAACCTGTGATAGAGTACCTGAAATTTCGGGTCTAGTACCTAGACTAGCCTCATCAAAAGTGACTTCACAAGTCTCAACAATTTTATTAGTCTTTAAAACAAGTACACGGTAACCTCGTGAATGCGCAGAATATCCCATCATAAGACCATCAAGAGAGCGAGATTCAAATTTGTCCACATTTCCAGATTTCAGCACAAAACATTTACACCCAAAAACACGCAAGTGAGAAATCTTCAGTGTGTGTCCAAAGCGAAGCTCATAAGAAATTTTTCCAAGTTTAGATCTTAAGAAAATACGATTGGAAATATAACAAGCAGTGTTAACAGCTTCAGCCCAATATCTTCTAGGAGTAGAATATTCATCAAGCATAGTCCTAGCCATCTCAACCAAAGAACGATTTTTCCTTTCAACAACACCGTTTTGCTGAGGAAAACGAGGAGATGAAAATTGATGTTCAAGACCTTTTTCATCACAAAACCTTTCAAAAGTAGCATTTTTAAACTCACCACCATTATCACTTCGAATAGTTCTCAAGGAGTTTGAAAATTCAAGAGCTAAACGAAGATATAAACTTTTAAAGTGTTCAAAAGCTTCATCTTTAGTTGCCATAAAATAAATCCAAGAATATCGAGAAAAATCGTCAACAATAACCAAAACATACCACTTTCCTCCAACAGATTGCACTCTAGCTGGACCAACAGTGTCCATATGTAAAAGTTGTCCTGATGCATCCGTCATCACAGAAAATATAGGAGTACGTGAAGAAGCAATCATCTTAGCTTAACTATTTCTTCCATATGCTTAACCCGAGCTAAAGCATTTTTTAGTTTCAAATCACTAGCAAGACATGTTGAGCAAGGTTTTGCACTAGATTGTTTTAACCTTTTAGAGCTAATCACATTAAACATAGAGCTAGCAAACAAAGCAACTTAACATTTATTCAAAGCTCTTTTAGTTGAAAACAAATCATCAATCAATCTAGTATTCATGGCAAAGCTAAGAGCAAGACAAGATTCAAGTTTTTTAGATTTCTTAATTTCAACATCAAGTTTTTTGCAATTAGACCAATTGACTTCTCTAACAGCATTAACTTCAGCAAATAAAACCTCACACGACTTGCATTCATCATCATCAGAAACAAGAGATTTTAATCGACTGTTTTCAACATTTAGAGAATCAATAACCACTTCATGTTGATTAATCTTCTTTTCAAATTTAGAAATCTTATAACCAAGTCTAGCAATTACTTCTTGAAGGTATTCAACACTAGGAGCGTTTATTACCTCATTCTGTTCATCAGAATCTGCAATATTCTTTGCCATGAGACAAACTCCAGCGATATTTTTTCCTTTGTCGTCCTCATCATCATCTGAATACTCGACGTCGCTGGATCCTTACACAGCTGCAAAAGCTTCATCCAAGGCCTTTTGGTAGTACTTCCTCATCTTCATGTTCTTTGCCTTTTTCTTGTTCTGCTTGGCGTCCTTGGATCCATCTTGAGCCTTTGGTTCCTCCTGTGTACCCTTTCCAGCCTTGGGACACTGAGAGCGGATGTGTCCTGGTTGTCCACACCCGAAACACCGGATTGGTCCTCCTCTTCTCCTGAACCTAGCATTATTCACAACTCGAGAGATTCTATTAGCAAGCGATACCAAGTCCTCCTCACTGATTTCCTCCAGTTGATCATCGGACATGGCAGAGAAAGAAGTAAACATCGACTGTGAAGTAGAATCAAAAGAAGATGCAAAAGAAGACACCAAAGCAGAAAATTTCGAATCAGTCCTCTTAGAAAGAATGTTCATCTCATAAGTTTTCAATTTAGTATAAAGAACATCCAAAGTTAAAGTGTTCATATCAACAGATTTCTGAATCGAAGTAACCTTAACATCCCAAACCTTCATATCAAGACCGTTCATAAAGTGACGAGCAACCTCAGACTGAGAATAATTAACATCATAAGGAGTATCAACAGATCTAAGATTACTCAAAATTTTGTTAAAACGACCTAGATAATCATCCAAAGACTCCCCATGTGTCATCTCAAATTTGATATACTCCTTTTTGAAAACATCTTTTCGCAACTCTTTTATGTTTGAAGATCTAGTGTGAAAATCATTTAAAGCCTTCCAAATCTCATTAGCAGTAGCAAGATGCGAAACACGATCAAAGTCGGAGCGAGAAATTGCATTAAGAATAATATTGCGAGCTTTGCAATTATTTTCAAAATCTAACTTGAGCGCAGGAGTATCAATACGAGCAGGAATTTCATAAGGTTGTGCAACTTTTAGCCAAGTGTCATATCCTTGAAATGTTATATAAAATTCCATCTTTTTCTTCCAATAATCAAAGTCAGTTCCATTGAAAATATGAGGTTTGTTTGAAAACTTTTCAGCCATATCAAATAGATCAGAAAAACAACAAAGATCCAATCAAGAACCTGGCTCTGATACCACTTGTAGGATTGAAACAGAGTAATCAAACCTACGAGAGGGGGGGGGTGAATGGTAGGGAAAACCAAAACTTTAACCAAATCACAAATTACCTCTAGAATCCAACGAAACCAATCTAGAAAAACAAAATCAATCTCAAGAACAAGATCGTACTACCGCTGTCGAAGTACTGCCGGTCACACCGCCGTATATCCGTCGGTCAAACCACCCCTCCTGGCCGGTCAGACCGCCGCCTTGCCTCCGGTTAGACCGCCGCCACACTCCCGCCAGTCAGACTGCACGAACTCCTTCGGTCAGACCGTCGGGACCCAGAAAACACCGGTAGATGACAAACTCGAAGATATAAATTGTAACTCTCGACTTTACTGCATCTTAAAGTGTTTACAAAGTACAACAACAGCACTCCTCATCAAAATCTCGACCTTACTCGAAACCCTAACTATTCTCTTAACTTATGAACCACACAATCAATATCTAGGAGGCACACCCTCCCTCTCTATTTATACATGAAGTAGGCTGTACAAAGCCCACGAATCTCTCACGAATTTGGACTCCCAAACACATGAGAAACCCTCTCTTGCAAGCTTCAAACTCATCTCTTTCCTTATCTCCATCCATCTTCTCGAAATCAGACTCCCTTCCAAATTCAACTCCTCTTTCCATACGTACACGATTCCTATCGTATACCATATGAATTCTCTATCCCTGGATGTCCACTTTCCCCAAGTCGACTCCGATCCATCACCGGCAACACTATCCCAAGGCCTTAAGCAATACCTGCACACATACGATAAAGAAACCATATTCCAAGCACAAGTTCATCCAAACTTGACTCACATTAGTATAACAACAGTAACCATATGCATAGAAACCATTTAGAAGTCAAATCCACGAAGAAACAATCCGTAACCAAAAAGATAAACCGAAGCCGAAAGTGAACAGGTAACCTATCGGTCTGACCGCGAGCTGGCCGGTCTGACCGCGCGCATACGTGCGGTCTGACGGGCCGTGCCTGGTCGGTCTGACCGTCAGGTCAAATCCGCACATCTCTTCACAAAATCAATCATATATAATCACATGAAATATCATCACAAGAAACCAATATTACACACATAAAATGTCGCAAGCCACTAATGTTTCATCACATAAAATAATAATCAAACACATTTGATTCTACACCGATATCACACGTAGGCAAATTTGATCAACTTCTTGGATGATTTGGATATCATCTGCATCTGTTCCAGGGACTGGCGTTAGAGCTTTATTTTTGGTAGCCATGTGTTTAGCCGATGCCTTCAGCTTTGTCTTCTGATCTTCGATGGCCTTTGGGAGATCAGCTAACTTCTGCTTCTCTTGAGCGATTTCTTTGCAAGTTTGCTCCAGCTTGGCCAAGAGATCGGCTTCCTGTTTTTCTAGCTCGACGATGCATTTTTTAGTTATTTCTAGACTAGTTGTTACCTTGTTAAGCTTGGCCTTGTTCTCATTCACCTGCTGTCGGCTGTTTTGAAGGGTTGATTCCAAAGCTTTGAGCAAGCCTTTGCATCGCCCTCTAGACCTTGATCTGGTGAGATTCAAGTAAGGCTACTGGGGATATGGCATCGATTACTTCATTAGGCAGCTGGTCTTGGATCTCCTAAAACCTACTTCTGGTCGACCTGCTATTTGCAACTAAGGCATCTAAGGAGGCATTGAGCTGATCAGCTATGTCCAGCAGTTGGGCCCTCAAACTGTCAAAGATTGGGGATTTGGTCTTGCTGGTGGTTTCTTCATCATCTTCGTCCAGGAATTGCCTTATGTCAAAAGAAAACATATCGGCTCGATTCTGCAAAATTAGATTGGTAATTAGAAAGTAAGCAGGGTTAAGCTGATATGAAAAGATGTGTTTATGCTTGTACTTGGGCCATTGGCGTGGCAGTGGTGGTTTGTTCTTCTTCTCCATGATGGCTACCGGTAGAAGGAGCCTGTTCACTTCGGGTTGGCCAATGAAGAGAACCTGATGGAGCTCTTGAATGAAAGTAAAGTAAGCGTTATGTTATATCATATCAGCTGATTTCAAAAAGATTCAAAAGATTGAAAGTTTACTGATGTAGCTGGAGAGGCTTGAGGACTTGGAGATAGTGGAGGCATCAGGAAGTGTTTGTCCTTGGCTAGAGCCAATACAGCCTTGGGCTACAGAAAAACAAGTATTACCAGCATATTGGAGAATATCAAATCTGAAATAATTTATCTCTTACCTTGACCTTGCGGATTGCTTTGTATTGGCGTGGTTGGGGAGAAGCTTGGACATCGGTCTTGACAGGTGATTTTTCAGGAGCAGCTGTATTGGTTGGCTTTGAATCGGTTGGGTTGTGATCTTCGTCATCACTCATTTCAGCAACAACTTCATCAATTTCCTTGTCAATAACTGCTTCCTTCGGATATTGCTCAACATCAGAATCAACAGGAGAAGTACCATCGGCTAACTTCTTGGGAGTTGAGGCTTTTGGTTTCTTTGTGATTTTCTTAATATTTTGCTACTTGCATTTCCCGACAACCTTAGGGATCGGCTCTCTTATTTGACCATGGAGCAAGGAGGCCACTGTGGGGGCAATGAAGCCGATGATTTATGGAGCTAGGTCTCCTGACGGCATCAAGGCCAGTGCATATACAATCGGCTGGTCACTTACACTTCTGGTAGGAGAAGTGCTAGAAGCCTGCAAGGAAAAGTGTGTTAGATATTTTGTAAAAAGAAAGTTTGGAGTTGATTAAGCCAAAATAGAAAATAATTTACCTAGGGGCTAATTGAAGGAATGACTGTGGTCAAATAGAAACTGGTCGATAGATGGAAGAGGTGTTTTTTCCATTCACTCCACCATCGATCAAATAGCTGGCTGCGCAGAAGGTGGATGTTGACATGATTGAGGGAGCCCAATATAGAATCTTCAATATTTAGTATTCTGTCCATTATAGGAATCGATGTAACAGTCCCTCTGGTTTGGATTTTCCTTGAGAAGTATAGGCCAATTGGGAGTTGGCCCAAACCCAGTTGTCTTGCAGCCAATAAAGGGTGATAGAACTCACATGAGACTTGGACGTTTCGGCCTTGGGATATTCCTGTTGGAAGTATGCATGGTAAGATGGCGAAACAAAGTTCTCCCTAGAACTGGGATCTGTTCTATTGTTTAGGTCATTTAGCCTCAGATCGGCTAGAAGCTCATAAACAGTGAAACTATTGTAAGGGAACCAAACTCTTGCATTCCTGGGGAATCCATTGTAGAAGTGGTCGAACCACACTTGGAATGCTTCAGCCAATGGTCCTGATCCTATGTAGGCCGATGCTTCTTCCCCAAAAGATATACATCGGTGTGTGCTTGCTTCTTCGTCATCAGAGTGGTCTGAAGGAAAGCTTCATGAGTACAAGGGGCTCTTTCAGCAACTTCGATGGTGTATGGATTTAACCAAAGTTGCAAGAACCACCATGGACCTCCATAGCCAACAGGGTTGCCCGTCAGGATCTTGGGCGTTGCTTGACTTAGCATTTGATATGTGGCTCCAAGCAAGTATTTTCCTAGGAGGAGGTATCTCTTTTCCACTATGGCTTGGGCCAAGTGCTACATGTTGGCTGTTAGATCACATATTAATCCACAGAAGATTAATCTCTCTAGGCAAAGGTTTAGAAAAGCCACATGTTCTTTGTCTGAAACAGGGCCTATGCCGATGTGTTTGGCTATGCATCCTGACCAGCCGCCTACATTCTTGGTAAATAGCTTATGCTCACATTTGACTTTCAAGCCAAAGGGGTTTGCCGATGAGGTGATGTCCAAGCCGGTGAGCATTTCGATATCAAGCAAAGTAGGTGTCACCGGCCCTTGGCTAAACATGAAGGAATTGATGGTATGAGACCAAAAGTAGGAAGCCAATGATAACATGGATTGATCCTTCTTCATGTTTCTTCCCACGCAGCTTGCTTGGTAACCGATATCCTTTTATACCAATCCCTCCATCCATCCAAGTTTGAGGGCCATGATCTAAAGACTATTTGCCAATCGACTAAATTGGGCTTGGTTTGTCTAAAAGGATTCCTGTTAGTTTTGGCATTGATAAAGTAGCAGGGATCAACATCTCCCATCAGACCAAGGAAGTAATGGGTTGGTTCTTTTAAGAACTGGAATTGCAATGTGGTGTCTCAAGTGCTACAATTGAAGGAAAGTAGAAGAAATCAGAAAATTCGTTGGAGAAGGGGATCTGGAACAAAATTTGGCCTAGGCTAAGACGATCTAAGCAAATGAAGACGATGGAGCATAAAGTAGAGAGAAACTAACCATGGGGATGTCGACGATGGTCACCATTCAGGTTGAAGCAGGAAGAACGTCAAGGGTTCAACGAGGTAGCCGCTCGGGAGATTGCATCGTCGACGAAGTCGCCGGAGAAGAAAGAGAAAGCTTGCGCAGTTTGTGCGTCGGTAAGTGGTAAAGAAAAGTTAACGGCGTGAAGTTGGGAGCCGAAACCGTTGGTATTTATAGCCCGTGGCTTTTAACGGTCAAGATATGAAAACCCAAGATTTTTGTGGATCTAAGAGATAATTCCACAGCATATTGATTTATACTCCGGAATTGGAGGGCATGTGTTAACAGCAAAATTTGGTAAAGATATGCCAAAGATGGAGCTAGATCCAAAGCGGATTTGAAGAGATAAATATGTTTCTAAAAACAAGGCAGTGCATCAGTTGGGAGCCGTATCGGCTGATATGGAATTGGACTTGGTCAACCGATACAGGTAACCTGAGTTTGTGTCAAGTTCGGAGTAGAGCTTGAAGATATTATCGAATAGGAATTAAGTCCAGAATAGGCAATTATATCTATTAATTAGGAACAAAAGTCAGTTATTTCCTTTTGCAAATTTGTCGTAAGAGTCTACCTAGTACTTGTTTGTTTAGGCAAGTTTTGAGTAGTGTCCGATATGGACAAGTTTTGTATGTTCGGGTATAAATATATGCCCAGGTCTTGTAAAAAGTTAACAACAGTTCAATACACTCTCGGCGCATCGCCACAACTTTACTTTACTTCTCGAGGAGTTCTTGTTTCAAGTTGGGCTGCATCGGTTTCGATCTCCAATTAGACGAATGGCTTGTCACAGCGGCTTGTATCTGTGGATTAGCGCATCGTTTTAGATGTTCTAATCTATCTTGTGCAACTGCTGGTTATCATATTTCTTGGCTAATCTAAATCGATGGCTCAATTTACATGCATTGGCCAAGCCTTACCCAAGGTTTTGTCGGTATTGGCTAAATCGTTCAATTGGTTTAGATTAGCTAAGGTATCCACCACCTTGAAAATCAATTAGAAGCTTGATTGTTTAGACTTTATGCTTCTTTTTCATACTTTGTGCTCCATCCACCCTAGTCGTGCTTAGAATCATAAAAACTAACATGCTTCTTGGTTGCTAATAGGGTAGAATCGGGGTTTCAGTTGATCCTACCTGATATAACTGTTTACCGTTGTTTAAATTCTTTTAATCATGCTTTTCATGTTATATTTGTCCCTTATACAAGGATATCATGCTAGTTAAATATATCAAGTTCACTCTCGATATATTTACATAGATTGACATTCTGGCATAACGTTGTATCAGAGTATTAACCAATACGGTATCTATTTTTAACCTAAGTATGGTGTCATCGGCTATGGCTTAATCAGATATATTCTTTATCCATAGATTACATGTTTGGTTACATCTATAGCCAATGGAATATATTTTAGGTTGTTTAACTTCATATATCTTATAACTCACAACCGATTCGGTCAAATTGCATTGGCTAGGTTTATACGATATGTCATAGGCTCATCGGTCGATCAGCTATCGTAAATCTAACTCGTTTTATTGTATATTCTGTTGGTTGCAGGATGAAACCAACTGGCATGCCCTGAACCCAAAAGCAAGAATTGGACCTGCATTGGAGATAAGTAGAGTTCCCAGGCCGCCGTGTTTTCTCATCAACACCGCTGTGTGACACAAACATTCTTGTTGCATCTTCGGCGGCAACTAGTTGGCTGTCTACCTTCAATTTAGTTATAACGTGTCTCCCCTCCACATTCCTTGCGAGCCCTCATTGTCCGCATGCCCTCTTCGAACCGTCGGTTAATTGACTGCCCTGTTGCTCATCTTCTTCTTTGTTCCCCTCCTCTTGATCCTCATTCAGGTATTGGCTAATGTCCTCGTTTTCTTCCTTGTTTGCCTAGTATTGGCTGCTGCCCTCATTGATCGCGTCCAAGAGTTATTATTCGCCATCGCGATCTGCCCACTATTCCTAACATTGAATAATACAGAAAATATAAATTACTACGAAAGGTGCATGGTGTATTGTTATACCTACATTGTATATAGTAATCATAGTTAATACATAAACAATAATTAATACATTGTATGTACATTGTCGACAAATATGCAAACACCCTCGGGTGTATATTACTTGTCGCTTTGGACCAGACCTAAGTCAAATTTATGTCTCCTTGACTATGAAGAATTCTAAATTTCACTAACTTAATTAATCTCCTTGACTATGAAGAAATTTTGTCACAGTTTCCTTGACAATGAAGAAATTCTAACATCAATAATAAGTACTATGAAGAAATTCTAAATTAATCTCCTCAACTATGAAAAATTCTAACATAAACAATAATTACTATGAAGAAATTCTAAATTTATCTCCTTGAGTATGAAGAAATAATAACATAAACAAGAATTTTATGAAGAAATTCTAAATTAATCTCCTTGACTATGAAGAAATTCTAAATTTATCTCCTTGAGTATGAAGAAATAATAACATAAACAAGAATTTTATGAAGAAATTCTAAATTAATCTCCTTGACTATGAAGAAATTCTAACTTAAACAATAATTATTATGAACAAATTCAAAATTAATCTCCTTGACTATGAAGAAATTCTAACATAAACAATAATTAATTTACTAATTGTATAGTTCGTATAACTTGCCTTAGCGTTGCTTGGCAAGTCTAATTACTTGGCACGTCCACTTGAGAGTCACCCGCGTCTAGTCCTGAGAAGGAAACAATTGTTAGTAAATTAAAGCATGTACATTGAATTGAACAACTAAAATATAGTACAAATTGTACATATATTTTTTATGTATTATATATATTTTAATTATTTTTAGAAGCTTTTTAAAATTCTAAACTTATATTTTATGTTTTATTCTTATTTTCAATGTATTTTTTTTAATTTTTTAAATTTTTAATGTACTATTTTTATTTTGTATTTTATAATTTAATACTTTTGATTTATATTTGTATGTGGAAGGGGGTCCTGGCTTGTCAGCCCCTCCACATAACGTTCAGGTGGCGTGGGTGGCGGCATTGCGTCGATCGTCGATGGCGGCAGCGACGGTCGGCACGGTGGCGGCATCGGCGGCGATGACGCGAGGGAGAAGGCAAGGAAGCGGCGCAGGTCAGGCCGAACCTAGGCGTAGGTGGCGATGGCGACGTTGGAAGCGGCTTCCGGTGGCAGAGGTGATTTCCGGTGGCGGAGGTGGCGGTGGCGACGAAGTGTATGGTCGACGGAGACGACGGCGGTGGCGACGATGACGGTGCGACTAGTAGGGCGAGATCGAAGGCGATGAAGAAGCTGCTAAGTGTTGGGAGATATCGGTGGGCTGGAGAAGACGAAGTGTTGGTATATATAGATATACCCAACTCTTTACTCCCGGTTGGTATAAAGAACTGGGATTAAAGATATCTTTAGTCTCGGTTGTGATTTGGAACAAGGACTAAAGATACTTTCCCACTATTTCCAATTTTTTTTTGGTTTCTGCTGTGGATAAGAACCGGGACAAAACAAATTAAAGGAATACATTTAGGAGAATACATTTATTAAAAATAAAGTCCCAATTAAGTACATTAAGAATAAAAAAATCATAAGAGTAATGAGAATACATTTAAAATAGTTTGAAATTGTAATAAAATTTTAAAAATCATATATAATTAACCCATGCCCAATTAAGTGCATTAAAAATATAAAAGAGTATAAGAATAATTAGAATACATTTAAAATAGTTTAAAATTATAATAAAATTTTAAAATCCTATATAATTAACCCATGCCTGATTAAGAGCATTAAAAATAATAATAAATTATAAAAATAATGAGAATACATCTAAAATAGTTTAAAATTGTAATAAATTTTTAAAAATCATATATAATTATCCCATGCCCGATTAATTGCATTAAAAATAACAAAAAATATAAAAATAATAAGAATACATTTATTATTAACTTCTGTGCACAAAGGTTTTTTCAAACATTCAATCAAAATACTTCTTTCATTGCCAAAAATAGCAAATCAAATTAATTTACATCGTGCATACACCAAGGTAGTAGATATTATTTAATTACATCGGACAAACACCAAGGTAATATAAATAATTATATTGGACAAACAATGAGGTAGAATAAATAATTTACATCATCCGTACAATCAATCTCACATCGTGATGGTTGACCTTACGTACTTTCTCCTTACGATTGTTCCTACGCTATGATCATTGCGTAAGTAAGGGGTGTCCTCATTTGATAGGAGGATGTTCGGGTCAACCATCACCACGAACGGAGGTTGCCCGTCAAACGTATTGTAATCTTCGTCAGTCTTATCCTCGACTCCGACGATTTTTCTTTTTCCTGGGAGAACCACGTGGCGCTTTGGCTCGTCGGGCCCTTCTCTTTCTTTAGTTTGGTAGACATGACCTTCACATAGAAAAATTGTGTTACATCATTAGCTAGGACAAATGGTTCGTCTGAGTATCCAACCTTGTTAAGGTCAACTGTTGTCATCCCACAGTCATCAATCATTACGCCTGCACTAGTCAGCCTAACCCATTGGCACCGAAACATAGGGACCTTCAAAGGTCCATACTCGAGTTCCCATATCTCGACGATGGCACCGTAATACATGCTAGTTGTCCCATCGTATCTGATGGCATCGATACGAACAACATTGTTCTGGTTCGTGTTCTTTTTACCTTGAGCTCTTGTATAAAATATATACCCATTGGTCTCATATCCTTGGAATGCCGAGATTAAGCAAGATGGTCCCCTCGCTAAGAAGGCTAGTTATTGGTCAATCGCCTCGTTACCCATGAGATGTTGTCGCAACCAAACGGGGAAGTATCAATGTGATGACGTGTAATCCAGGCATCGAACTTACCGATGTCTTCGGAGCGAACAATCGCTATGCGCTCCTCGATGTAAGGAGCCACCAATGAAGATTGTTGCAAAACCGTGAAATGTGCTTTACGGAATAAATCGTTGTCTACAGTCATTATTTCTTTCCTTCCAAGAATCCCGTTTTCCCATAGTCTCCCCTCATGGCTTGATTCGGGGACTCTGATTGGACGTAGGTCTTCAATAAATTCTATGCAGAACTCAATGACCTCCTCTGTTTCATACCCCTTGGCGATGCTTGCTTCAGACGAAAACAGTTACAACCTACTTCTTTAGAACGCCCATGTACCTCTTGAAAGGGAACAAATTGTGTAGGTACATAAGACCAAGAATACCTATCTCTTTATATATCTCTTGAAATTGTGTAGGTACATAGGATCAAGAATACCAATCTCTTTGACAAGGTGACATAGAAGATGCGTTATTATCTTGAAGAAGGATGGTGGAAAAATCATCTCAAAGCTGACAAGACATTGCACCATGCTATTTTGTAGGGCTATTAATTTGTCTAGATCGATGATCTTTTGCGAAATTGCAATTAGAAAAGCACATAGCTTTGTTATTGTTGTCCGGACATTATCAGGAAGGATAACCCGAATATTAACAGGAAGCAGTTGTGTCATCAACACATGACAATCATGAGACTTTAGGTTTGTGAACTTCTTCTCTTTCATGCTTATTATCCCCTTTATATTTGACGAGTACCTTGATGCTCTCAAAGCATTCAAACATACATTTCTTTTTTGCCTTGCTCAGAGTGTAGCTGGCTGGACTCAAGTAATGGCTTCCTTTCTGTTGCGGTTCTGGATGAAGGCCGTGTCGTTGTTTCATATGCTTGAGATCATTACGTGCTTCAAGTGTATTATTTGACTTGCCATATACACCTAGAAAGCCTAGCAGGTTGACACAAAGGTTCTTAGTGAGGTGCATCACGTCGATTGCGTGGCGGACCTGTAAGACTTCCCAATAGGGTAACTCCCAAAAAATAGACTTCTTCTTTCACATCACCACGTGACCATCTTCACTTGCGATAGGTTGGCTGCTAGGTCCCTTTCCAAATACTACATTTAGATCTTTCACCATAGCAAACACAGTTTTTCCGTTACGATGTTTAGGCTCAGTACGATGGTCTGCCTTCTATTCAAAATATTTGCCTTTCTTTGTACAGGGTGGCTTGTGACAAGAAATCGACGATGGCCCATGTACATAACCTTACTACAATGTTTCAAATCCGTACAGCGGGTGTATGCCTTATACCCCTTGTTTGATTGTCCCGATAGGTTGCTAAGTGCAGGTCAATCGTTAATGGTTACGAATAGCAACGGTCGTAGGTTAAATTGCTCCTGTTTGTCCTCACCCCACATAGGGACACCTTCTTTCTTTCACAGCAGTTGCAAATCTTCAACCAATGGTCTTAGATACACATCAATGTCGTTACCAGGTAGCTTTGAGCCTTGAATAATAATCGGCATCGTGATGTACTTTCGCTTCATGCAGAACCAATGGGGAAGGATGTAGATACATAGGGTCACAGGCCAAGTGCTATGACCGCTGTTCATCTCTCCAAATGGATTCATGCCATCCATACTTAAACCAGACCTTATGTTCCGTGCATCCTTTCTGATGTCTTCAAATGTTTTGTCGATGTTTCGCCACTATGTCCCGTCGGCAACATGTCTCAACATCCCGTCTTGTTTACGTTTTTCTGCGTACCAGTGTATTATTCTAGCATGTGCTTTGTTCCTGAACAAACGCCTCAGCCATGGTATTATTGGGAAATACCAAATCACCTTAGCAGGAACTCTCTTCTTCGAAGGTTGTCCGTCAACATCACCGGGATCATCTCGTCTAATCTTGTATCGTAGTGCCTTACAAACCGGCCATGCTTCTAGGTTCTCATACTCCTCACCATGATAGAGGATACAATCGTTCGGACATGCGCATATCTTTTAGACCTCCAGTCCAAGAGTGCAGACTACCTTCTTAGCTTCGTACATTGTTTAAGGCAATTCGTTTCCCCCTAGAAAAATATTCCTTACGATTTTCATTATCTTGCCAAATGCCTTGCCAGTCACATCATTTTTGGCCTTTTAATGGAAGAATTCCAGCGTGGTCCCCAACTTTTTGTGCCCCTTTTCGCAACCTGGGTACAAGAACGTTTTGTGGTGTGCTAACATCCGCTCCAATTTCTGGACCTCCTTTTCACTTTCGCAGTCTTTCTTTCCGTCGCACAACATCTGACTAAGATCATTTGCACTGTCATTTTCGTCAACAGCTACGTCTACCTCACCTATTGTATTTTCTGCAAATCCACCGTATTGAGCCCAGTTCGGAATGTTATCGTCTTCTTCTTTATCTTCTTCCATTGCAACCCCTAACTCTCTGTGCGAGGTCCAACAATTATAGCTAGTCATGAATCCCGACTACAACAAGTGGACATGAAGAGTTTTTGATGTAGGATACTCCTTTTGGTTTTTGCACTTTTTGCATGGACAACATATAAAACCCTTAGGCTTGTGGGCATTGGCCACACTCAAAAAATAATGCACTCCATCAATAAATTCTTTCGACCGTCGGTCTGCAGTGTATATCCATTGCCGATTCATCTACATCAAATAAACAATTGTAAAGGAAGTCCATGAAAGTGAAAATAATTAAATAATCACATAATTATTTAAAATATCATAATTAAACACAAAACTGACAGTACACTAAGAAACCCATACGCATTCTTTCACATAGAAATCATATATGAGGAGATTGTTGTTGAGCTCACAAATCTCTATGACCATTTCTTTAAAAAATTAGGACTATAGTTTTTCATGTACTATCTTTACTTTAAATATGTTTACAAGTTTTTTAAAAGTCATAAACATATTTTTAATGCATGCTTCTTAGTTCTAACTATTTTAATGATTTTAAATGGACTTAGTTTTCTATTCTTCTTTCTTCTTTTCCTCTAAATTTTTTTCTCTCTCATCTCTTTTTACATAACCTTTTGAGAGAGAATGACGTATAAAAACATAGCTACAAATGTAATATGTTAACCAAACATCAATAGAGAATGAAGTTGCTAATCTTTTAGATCCCTTCAATTTGTGTAATATCACCACAATATTTTCACAAAAAATTTTGGCAACACCTCTCTTCCTCCTCCTCCTCTTCGCAACAATGCCTTGGGCTGAAGGAGGAAGAAGCATAAAAAAATTATAATATCTTTAGTACCAGTTGATAACACCAATCGGTACTAAAGTATTGATCTTTAGTAATGGTTCATGTTACCAACTAGTACTAAAGAGTATGAGGGGTCCTGACACGATCTGATAAATATGAACCGGGACTAAAAACAATCATTAATACCGGTTGGTATTACCAACCGGTACTAAAGTTTATACAAGTGGGGAGCGAAACTCCAAAGTTGGGGATCAAAATTTTAGTTTTCTATATAAGGGCACTATTGGATCTATTTCTTTCACCAAAACTCAAAAAGTTTAGCATCGAAATTGGTTTTAAGCATCTGTTGGTGATGCTCTAAGTATGACCTTAAAATATAATACAGCCGGATAGTAAAGACATAGTATTTCCAAAGAAACCATGTCCGGCTTGAGCTTTGGGTTTATATATATTTTTTTGAACCTACCAAATGTTGCTGAGGACCTCGACCGAACAATTAGCGGCAAACTGTAGCCGTCTGACAACAGCAAAGTAGAAAGAAGAAAGGAAATGTGGAAAGACTCGAACTCAATTTTGGGGCTTATCCTTGTTTGTCTCTATTGAATAGAACTAGTTTCGCTACAAACTCTAGAGGAATGCTACCCCTTTTATACAACAAATTCTAAAATAGAATCCTAGGCACACGACACGCGACCCGAGCACTTCGGAATCCCCCCACGCACACACGCCCTTCTCGCGATCCCTGCAAAATGCTCTTGATGATCGTTAAGTACCGGTTACGACCGTCAATTATCTCGACAAATAAAAGAGAACTAACATTTCTTACATGCATATTAGTTTTAAATAATGTAGTTCCACTTGTTCTTGGAGAATACTATGGATACAGGGATTTGTTACAAAATGAAGAAGAAAATGAGCTGACATGCAAAGAAACACATCTCCGACCAATCATAAGAGAGCACACAAATTGAAAGGTGCACAAGTCAGACCAAACCAACATATTTGAGGCCAATCTACCATGCAAGGTCCTACGGGCCCACATATCAATCTCTGGGAGAAGGTCGGTGGAGAGAGGCGGTTACTCTGATTTGACCGAACCAG
The DNA here is from genome assembly GCA_008326285.1 of Oryza officinalis. Lineage (NCBI taxonomy): Eukaryota > Viridiplantae > Streptophyta > Magnoliopsida > Poales > Poaceae > Oryza > Oryza officinalis. The sequence continues at coordinate 14,908,342 of BDMV01000012.1, read as the reverse complement.
GACTGACCCCTCTCCCCTCCACCTTCCACGTGGCACTTCCTCATTGGCTTCTAATGGTGGTTATGCGTGAACCAACTTAATAAACCGACATGAGCAACCATCATTGGAAGCTATAAATGGAAGAGAAGCTCTCACTCTGAAAGCACACATTTAAGAAGCAATTTCTCTATTTCTCATTTTTATTATTCTCTAGATTGGTGGAGTTAGCCTTAGAGTAGTTCTTCAGTTTTCTAATCTTCTCGAAGATTTGGGTATGTCTTTAGTACTTTTCACTCTTCGTAAGATTATCGGCTTAATAATGAAATTATCTTATTTATTTATTAGTGTTCATAGTTTATATATTGCCCTGTTAGTTATATGTTCTATGAGTAGTTTATACTTCTTTCATATGCTTCACTTGTTTAGGCTAGTCGATCTATGTCATGGCACCGATCTAATGATCTTAACGGGTTGCACTAGTTCTAACTTGACCAAATGAAGGGTGGGAGTCTCGGGGAAACTAGTTGTATTATTTAGCAATGTAAGCATGGTGCTTAGGTTGATTAAATGTTGTTCGATGCGGGTGTGCCCCACGGGTTATAGAGGTAGCAGCAAGTGGTGTAGCCATGTTCGTCCATTGTAATCCTTCACGTTCGGGTATGATGTAAGAGTTCATAACATGCCATAACCACGCTGGCAGACTAGTAGGGAACGGTCTGTCGGTAGTGCTTGGGCGCCTAGAACTAAGTACGGACCTTGTATAAGCATGTGTTTGTTTGAGTATAATCTTCGAAGTCTAGTTTATCTTTATTGAGATGATTCTTCTATGTGTCACACTACCTTATTATCATTATTATTTACCCCTATTAGACTATGGTATATTACTCATACTATGATTATGAATATATTGGCCAATTCTTTAAACCCCCGCCTTTCCTATGAAAAAAATAATGATACCCTTGGAATACTCCCAAGTAAAATGCTACAGCGGTATCCATGCGCTTGCGGATTTATCTATGATCTTTACAAATACCAACAAGCATTTTTGGCGATGTTGCTGAGGAAGGCACTGGTTAAAGATGAACCATATATATTCATGATTATATTTATGATTAGTAGCCACTGTCCTAGCAGGATAACTCTTATTGTTTTGCTCTACACGTGAAAACAGGGTAGTGTATGATTGGTTTTGACTTGCTGACAAATTTCACTGATAATCCGAAGAAGCTTGTGAGAAGAGTCCGACCTTGTGATGTTACAAGCAAATCAAGCTCCAAGACCATGGCCTAGAAGACCCTTTGTGAGTACTTGGCTGCCTCTGCTGCCAACGTGCCCACTGGGCGTGTTGTCAACACCGAGGATGCCAACTTCGAGATTAAGATGGGTCTCATCACAATGATATATGCTAGCCTATTCCATGGGAAAGTCAATGAGTACGCTAATGCTCATCACCAGCAATTCCTGGAACACTGCGACACCATCATTATTAGGGGAATCACTTAGGATGCTATCTGGCTCCAACTATTCCTGTTCTCTCTACTCGGTAGAGCAAAATAGTGGTTTTATTCCAAGAGAAATGCCATGGATTCCTGGGAAAACTTCTGTACAACGTTCCTCGTGAAGTTATTTCAGATTGGAAAAACTAACGCCCTTCGAGGAAGGATTTTGAGCTTCAATAAGCTGTTGACAGTCGTTAAGTGCCAATTTCGACCACCAACTATCATAATAAATAAAGGGGGAACTAGCATTTCTTACACTCATTTAAATAATAAATAATGTAGTTCCACTATACTTGTATAATTAACATGTATGCAGAGAATAAACATCAAAGTGAAGGAGAAATGAAGCCGGCATGCAAGGAAACACACTTCCAACAAATAAGGTGTGAGCACATAGATTGAGGGGCCCACAAGTCAGCTCAAACCGACTTAAACTGGAGCCTAACCATCGGGAACCATCATAGAAACCCACATGTCATCCCCTAATGAAAGACAGTGGAGAGAGGCGGTGCCGAGGGTTCGGCCAAACCGACATCGCCACCCCTCATCTCCACACTCCACGTGTGGCTTCCTGGTTGGCTCCCAATGACGGTTGTAGGAGTTACCGACCTCTCCAACCGTCATGAGAATCCTATTTAAGGAGCACATTCCCTCACTTGCAATACATACCTCAAGGAGCAATTATCTCTATCTACATTATATTTCTATAGTATTATTGAAAATAGGCTTAGAGTATCGTTGGTCTTATAGTCTTCTCGGAAATTTTGGTATGTCTTTAGTGCTTTACTCTCTTCTTGTAAGACTATAGTTGAATTAATAGAATTATCTTCTTTATATTCTTCTGTTCATAATTCATATTACCGCTTTAGTAGTTATATGCTTTATGCATAGAATGTACTTCATTTATACGCTCCAGTTGATTGGGCTAGTCGATCTATGCTACGGTAATAGTCCAATGACCTTGATTGGTTGCTCTAGCTCTAACTTTCCATTCGAAGGGTGAGACGACAGGAAAGTTAGTGATATTGTTTACTAGCATAAGTATGGTGCTTAGATTAGATAAATATCGTTGGATGCGGGTGTGCCCCTTAGAAAGTGAGGTAGGCGGCAGGTGGTGATAACCCTGTCCGTCCTTTGTATTCCTCCATGTTCGAGTATGACGTAAGAGTGAGTAAATGTCATAACCACGCTGGCAAACCAACATGGAGTGGTCTCTCGGTAGTACCTGGGTGTCTAGAACTAAGTCTTAGCCTTGCAAGGATGTATGTGTTAAGAATATACAAAACATGAGTAATATAGAAGTACAGTTGTATCGTAGTTCTCTTATGTCCTTTTCCGCTATACTAATTAATTTGAGGTGAATCTCTTGTGTGTGTCACACTACACCTTAATCATATTTATCCTAACCCCTTTTTAGACTATGGTGAGTTAATTATATATTGATTAGTGATGTATAAACTATGGCTTTACATCGCCGTCTTTCTTGCAGAAATATAAATACGATGCCCTTGGGAATACTCATGGGTGAAATGCTACAGCCGTATCCATGTGTTTATGGATTTATCTGTGAACAAAAGAAATACCAACAAGCATTTCTGGAGCTATTGCCGAGGAAGGCAATAGTTAAATATAAAGTTATATACATCTATAATCATACTATGATTAATGAAACCTTGGTCTAAATAGGTTAACCTTGATTTGTTTCTCTTTATGTGAGAACAAGTAGTGTATGACCGATGTTGACCTGCCATCAAACTTCATTGATAAGCCAGACAAACTTGTGAGAAGAGTGTTGGTAGTATGCCCTAGAGATAATCATAGAGATGATGATGCTACGATTGTATCCATGATATATTTATGTGTTTATTGAATATCCATTAAAGACAACTTGTATTGATCAACAGTTATGTGAATTGTTTGTGAAACTCTTTTACATGTATGGCTATTCTAAACTTGTCCCTGATCGGAGTTCGTGTAGTAACACACATGAATATTAGATCAGCACATTATTAGTTGATGACTACGTTTCACAAGTCATGGACATAGAGATGTCAAACTAATAATGTGGGCGCATGTATGACATGTGAGCTGGACTGACCCGACGTCAGAATTGTCTCTATACACAACATATACATTATGTCCTTAGACCTGTGATTGTTGTATGTGCTCAAGATGTGCAACGACTTACTTAGGGACTATCAAACGCTACTCCGTAACTGGGTAGTTATAAAGGTGGTCTTCGGGTTTGTCAGGAAACATGCTGTGAGACATAAACAATCAAGATGGAAATTGTCCCTCTCCACGTGAGAAAGATATCACTGGATCACTCTAATGATTGGATCAACAAATGCATGGCCGTGCTTAGGTTAAGTGTTAACCTATGAGTGAACCATATATCGAGAGGCAAGGGAATAACATGTATATGGTATTGTGGTGGTTTGTTTGATTTGATCTTTGCGTACGCATAGGAGTTGACATGTCTTGCTAGAGGCCGCTGTCAAGTATTGGTCGAGTAGGAGTATTCGGGCCATGTCTATGTGTACGTGAACCCATAGGGTCGCACGCTTAAGGGCCTGGAAGCCTAATTCGGGTTGGACCCGAATTAGACTAGGTTTAGGGTCGCTGATGGGCCTCCAACGCGAGGCACACCAGGACGCCTATATAAGCAAGGGGTGGGTGCGAGGCTAGGGTAATTCAACTCTCCCTGCAGCCGTCGCACTGCCCCCACGCTCACACCTAGCGCTCCTCGCGGACCTAGCAGTCCGGAGGCGCATCGCTTCCTCCCCGTACGTGTGAGATTCCTCGGAGGTGCTGCATCTGGAGCACAAGGATGAACCGCACGAGGGACAATTCGCGAGCAAAGGACGGACGTGTGACGGACGACCACGCAACTGCACGGCACTGCTGTGACGCTTTCAATTACATCTAGTCGTCTCCGCTGCACCTGCGCGTCTAGTGGTAATCTTGTAACCTGTAACTAGCAGTAGATCTTGGTTTACGAGGTAGAAAATTTTGATTTGTCGGCTAGCGTAGCAACCTCATAACCCTACAGTGGTATCAGAGCAGTTACTGCCTCGTTATAGGTTTGGTTTTATGCATATGGTGATATGCGCGGCTGTAGATGAGTCTCTAACCTTGGTTCGTCATCTTGCCGTGTTGGTATTGTAACGATCTACTCGTACCGGTCGGAATTCCGCCATCTGAGTTAAGTGATACATGTAAATCCATTCATGGTGAGTTTGAGATCAATCAGATTGATCAAATCAAACCCTAGGTTAGGTGCCAGGCGCATGTGATGCGCGACGGTGATAGATGCGATCTACTACCGGGCGCCGGGCGCATGTGTTGTTCGGTAAAACAACCGTAACTTTTGAACCGTAACTCAGATTGAGAAAATTTCCGCGTAAGGGTGTAGAAAACAAAATTTTGAAGAGAGAGAAAATTGCCAACGGTGGTTTTGCTGATTTCAGAATCGCGAAAAACCTCTTGGAAAATAGAGTTTTTGCCCCTGCAATTTTAGACGACGGAATTGGATAACTCTGTTTTGCAGGAATTCATGACTGGTATAGCCCGTATGTGTATGTGATGCATGTATGTAATTAATTCATGGCTTGCATGTCATGATTGTGACAATATGGCTGGAGCCACATAGATATTGTCCACCTGATGTAATTTTATTCACAACCTTGCGTTAGTGATGGATAGTTATGGTGGACTCATCACTGGAGGACGGCGTACATGGATCATGGAGATGGCGATCACCATGATGAACAGATTGATGGAGATGGAGATCCCCTAAGTGACAATGGGCTATACCAAGTCATAAATCTGTGATGATGTCGTTCTTACTATTATGTTCTACTTTCACGTGATTATGTTTTTGTCTACATATGTGGTAATGAAGTAGAGTGATCCTTCGGCAATGTTTAAGTGTTTATGCTCCCCCAAGCCTTGCATTGTCATAAGTCTTGTACATTCGGTGGTGGGTCTATGAAATTAGGGTGCCACTGATTTTCCTTGACTAGACAAGTTCGTATTGGATACTTACTGCATAAGGTTTGGTTGCTTAGATGAGGTCATCCTAACGGTTAGGGACCTTGGAGCATGAGTCGTTGGTAACACAAGCATAGAGATGCTATCCAACAACAAGAGTCATATTTGATATGATTAGCAAGGAGTTGCTTACCGATCTACCATGTCTTCTAGCGGTGATGCTAAAGCTCACTAGTCGACTTGTTAGTTGTGGGTCTTGAATCACTAAATTTCAATTGAGGGATATTGATTTTAGTGGGAGTAGATTTTATTCAGAATATGATTTACTCTATCATGGATACTTTGTCTTAGTATTTTGCATTACTTTTATTGTAGATTAATGGCATCCACTAAGCAACCATTTACTTTGCGTTCAATTCTTGAGAAAGATAAGTTGAATGGAACAAACTATGCGGATTGGATTCGCAATTTGAGAATTGTTCTCAAGGCTGAGAAAAAGGAACATGTTCTAGACACCCCAGTACCTGAAGAGCCTGATGAGAATGCACCTGCTGCTGATAGAACCGCTTACAGGAGAGCATTAGATGCTGATCTTGAAGTGAGTTGCTTAATGCTTGTTTGTATGGAACCAGAGCTGCAAATGCAGTTTGATAACAACCATCATGCGCGTGATATGATCGTGGCGCTTAATGAGATGTTCAAAACTCAAGCCAGGACTGAAAGGTTCAATGTGTCGAAGGCTTTTGTTGAATCCAAGCTAGCAGAGGGTGCACCTGTTGGACCACACGTGATCAAAATGGTTGGTCACACTCAGAGGTTGGAGAAGCTTGGCTTCCCACTTGACCAAGCGTTGGCAACTGATTTCATCCTTGCATCACTTCCACCCAGCTATGGAAACTTCATCTCGAACTACCATTTGCATGGGGCGGAGAGGGGCTTGAATGAATTGTGTGGCATGTTGAAAACAGCAGAGGCTGACATCAAGAAAGGCGCTAGCAGCAGCCATGTGATGGCAGTACAAAACCGGTCTAAGTTTAAGAGAAAGGGCAATTCTTGGAAGAAGAATAAGGGCAAGGCTAAATATGAGATCTCTAAGCCAAAACCACCTGCGCCCAAGACTGGTGTACCTGCTGATACAGTGTGCTTTCATTGTGGTGGGAAAGGTCACTACAAGAGGAGCTGCAAGTTGTATCTTGAATCCTTGAAGAAGGATGGCGGTAGTAAAGGTACTCCCGTTTATCATACACTTGTTGTTCATATTACAGACATTTTCCTCGCTAACTCTTATATGAATTCTTGGGTATTTGATACCGGATCGGTTACTCATATTTGCAATACGATGCAGGGAATGATAAGAAGTAGAAGCGTTGGAAAAGGCGAAGTTGATTTCCGCGTGGGCAATAATGCACGAGTTGCTGCGTTGAACGTCGGGACGATGCAACTTCACCTACCATCAGGATTTCTTTTGGAATTGAATAATTGTTATTTTGTTCCTAGTTTAAGTCGAAACATTGTGTCACCTTCATGCTTGATGAAGGATGGTTATTCATTTGCGAGTAAAGACAATGGTTGTGTGATCTCTAAGAATGATATGTTTGTGGCTTTTGCATCCATTGTGAATGGATTATTTATTTTAGATCTTGATGATGCGCCTGTCTCTAATGTTAGTGCTAAATGGCCTCGGCTTAATGAGTTAAGTCCTACATATATGTGGCATTGTCGTTTGGGTCATATAAGCGAGAATCACATGAAGAGGCTCCATTCTGATGGACTTCTAACTTCGTTTGATTTTGAATCATACGAGACATGTGAGGCATGCCTTCTAGGCAAAATGACCAAGACGCCTTTCACAGGTTTTCCGGAAAGGGCGGCTGACTTGTTGGAACTTGTACATATGGATGTATGTGGACCAATGAGCACGACAGCTAGAGGCAGATTTCAATACTTCGTAACTTTCACTGATGATTTTAGTAGATATGGCTATGTCTACTTAATGAAACATAAGTCTGAAACATTTGAAAAGTTCAAAGAATTTCAGAATGAAGTAGAGAATTAACGAGGCAAGAAAATTAAGGCCTTGCGATATGATCGTGGAGGCGAATATTTGAGCCACGAGTTTAGCAATCATCTAAAGAGTTGCGGAATAGTTCCACAGCTTACGCCGCCAGGAACGCCTCAGAGAAATGGCGTGTCCGAGCGACGTAATCGGACTTTGTTGGACATGGTTCGATCTATGATGAGTCAATGTGACCTACCTTTATCGTTTTGGGGATACACTCTAGAAACAGCTGCTTTCACTTTAAATAGGGTACCGCCTAAGTCCGTAGTTAAGACACCATATGAGATGTGGACTGGGAAGAGTCCTAGTTTGTCTTTTCTAAAGATTTGGGGTTGTGAAGTTTATGTCAAACGGCTTATATCAGATAAGCTAACACCCAAATCGAACAAATGTTTTTTCGTGGGATATCCAAAGGAGACTTTAGGATATTATTTCTACAACCGCTCAGAGGGCAAAGTGTTTGTTGCTCGAAACTGTGTTTTCTTAGAGAAAGAGTTTCTCAAAAGAGAGAAGAGTGGACAAAAGGTGTATCTTGAAGAAGTTCAGGATGAGCCAATAGGGAATGACTCTACAAGTGACGCTAATGTAGCTGAACAAGTTGAGGTACCCATGGCAATTGAGACACCGCCACAGCCACGAAGATCAGCTAGACTCCGTGCATTACGTGGGGACTTGTTATTATTAGACGATGACGAACCTGCGACATACGCGGAAGCTATGATGGACCCAGATTCCGAGAAGTGGCAAAGTGCCATGAGATCCGAAATAGATTCCATGAGTGAAAATCAAGTTTGGAACTTGGTTGATCTGCCTGAAGGGGTTAGACCCATAGAGTGCAAATGGATCTTTAAAAAGAAAAAGGATATGGACGGAAATGTTCACGTCTATAAAGCTCGACTTGTCGCAAAAGGTTTTCGACAAGTTCAAGGGATTGACTACATCGAGACTTTCTCGCCGGTAGCGATGCTTAAATCTATCCGGATCATTCTAGCAATAGCTGCTTATTTCGATTATGAGATTTGGCAGATGGATGTTAAAACAGCCTTTCTAAATGGGAATTTAGAAGAGGACGTGTATATGATACAGCCCGAAGGTTTTGTTGATCCTAATAATGCTGGAAAAATATGCAAGCTTAAGAAATCCATTTATGGATTAAAGCAAGCATCTCGGAGTTGGAACATTCGTTTTGACGAAGTAGTCAAAGGGTTTGGTTTTCGTCAGAACGAAGAAGAACCTTGTGTTTACAAGAAGGAAAGTGGGAGCGCTGTAGTATTTCTAATCTTATATGTGGATGACATATTATTGATTGGAAATGACATTTCGATGTTGCAATCTGTAAAGACTTCATTGAATAATAGTTTTTCAATGAAGGATTTAGGAGAAGCAACATACATTCTAGGCATAAAGATCTATAGAGATAGATCGAAGAGGCTTATAGGATTAAGCCAAGATACGTACATTGACAAGGTACTGAAATGGTTCAGCATGGAGCAATCCAAGAAAGGATTCCTACCTATGTCACATGGGATGCGCTTTAGTGATAAACAGTGTCCTCAGAATGATGAGGAACGAGAGCGCATGAGTAAGGTTCCATATGCTTCGGCCGTTGGTTCCATAATGTACTCCATGATATGTACTCGCCCAGATGTCTCATATGCTCTAAGTGTTGCGAGCAGATATCAAGCTAATCCAGGTGAGAGTCACTGGACGCTTGTTAAAAACATCCTTAAGTACTTAAGAAGGACTAAAGATGTGTTCCTAATCTATGGAGGTGAGGAGGAGCTCGTTGTAAATGGTTACACCGATGCTAGCTTCCAAACCGACACGGATGATTCACAATCTCAATCAGGTTTTGTGTTCATAATAAATGGTGGTGCCGTCAGTTGGAAAAGTTCCAAACAGGAGACAGTCACTGATTCTACAGCAGAAGCTGAGTACATTGCAGCTTCAGAAGCTGCAAAGGAAGGTGTTTGGATGAGGAGGTTCCTCATTGAGCTTGGTGTGTTTCCTAATGCATCTAGCCCATTGAACATGCATTGTGATAACAATGGGGCGATAGCGCAGGCTAAGGAGCCAAGGAATCACCAGAAGAACAAACATGTACTTCGGAAATTTCACCTCATTCGAGAGTTCATTAGAAGAGATGAAATCAAGATGTGCAAAATACATACGGATTTGAATGTTGCAGATCCTTTGACAAAGGCTCTTCCACAGCCTAAGCATGAGGCGCACATCAGAGCTATGGGTATTACATATCTTCGAGATTAACTCTAGAGCAAGTGGGAGACTGTTGGTAATATGCCCTAGAGGTAATCATAGAGATGATGATGCTACGATTGTATCCATGATATATTTATGTGTTTATTGAATATCCATTAAAGACAACTTGTATTGATCAACAGTTATGTGAATTGTTTGTGAAACTCTTTTACATGTATGGCTATTCTAAACTCGTCCCTGATCGGAGTTCGTGTAGTAACACACATGAATATTAGATCAGCACATTATTAGTTGATGACTACGTTTCACAAGTCATGGACATAGAGATGTCAAACTAATAATGTGGGCACATGTATGACATGTGAGCTGGACTGACCCGACGTGAGAATTGTCTCTATACACAACATATACATTATGTCCTTAGACCTGTGATTGTTGTATGTCCTCAAGATGTGAAATGACTTACTTAGGGACTATCAAACGCTACTCCGTAACTGGGTAGTTATAAAGGTGGTCTTCGGGTTTGTCAGGAAACATGCTGTGAGACATAAACAATCAAGATGGAAATTGTCCCTCTCCACGTGAGAGAGATATCACTGGATCACTCTAATGATTGGATCAACAAATGCATGGCCGTGCTTAGGTTAAGTGTTAACCTATGAGTGAACCATATATCGAGAGGCAAGGGAATAACATGTATATGGTATTGTGGTGGTTCGTCTGATTTGATCTTTGCGTACGCATAGGAGTTGACATGTCTTGCTAGAGGCCACTGTCAACTATTGGTCGAGTAGGAGTATTTGGGCCATGTCTATGTGTACGTGAACCCGTAGGGTCGCACGCTTAATGGCCTGGAAGCCTAATTTGGGTTGGACCCGAATTAGACTAGGTTTAGGGTCGCTGATGGGCCTCCAACTCGAGGCACACCAGGACGCCTATAAAAGCAAGGGGTGGGTGCGAGGCTAGGGTAATTCAACTCTCCCTGTAGCCGTCGCGCCCCCCCCCCCCACGCTCACGCCTAGCGCTCCTTGCGGACCTAGAAGTCCGGAGGCGCATCGCTTCCTCCCCGTACGTGTGAGATTCCTCGGAGGTGCTGCATCTGGAGCACAAGGACGAACCGCACGAGGGACGATTCGCGAGCGAAGGATGGACGTGTGACGGACAACCACGCAACTGCACGGCACTATTGCGACGTGTTCAATTACATCGAGTCGTCTCCGCTGCACCTGCGTGTCTAGTGGTAATCCTGTAACCTATAATTAGCAGTAGATCTTGGTTTATGAGGTAGAAAATTTTGATTTGTCGGCTAGCGTAACAACCTCATAACCCTACAAAGAGTCCAACCTCGCGTTGTTCCTCCGCCAATCGGGCTCTCAGCACCCAAACTAGTCATCTTTTCACCATCACGCTCTTAGCCAATGGCTTAGAAGAACCTTCGTGAATACCTGACTCCTTCTGCTTCCAATGTGCCCATTGGGCCGACTATCAACACTAAGAATGCCAATTTTGAGATCAAGATGGATCTGATCACTGTGATGCAGGTCACCCCATTATGTGGGAAAGCCAATGAGGATGCTAACGACAACCTCCAACAATTTCTTGAGCTCTATGACATCATCGTCATCATGGGAGTAACCCAGGATGCCATCAGGCTCCGTCTGTTCCCGTTCTCGCTACTTGGGAGAGCGAAGTAGTGGTTCTACTCCAAAAAAGGTGCCATAGACATATGGGAGAGATGCTCAAAAGCGTTCCTTGCGAAGTTTTTCCCGATGGGCAAAACCAACGCCCTTCGTGGGAGAATTTGAAGCTTCCAACAAGCAACCAACAAGTCGATTCCAGAGGCATGGGAGAGACTCCATGAGTACATCCTAGTCTACCCTCATCATGGGATGGAAAATTGGCTCATTATCTTGAACTTCTACAATGGGCTGACACAGTCGGCCCGTGACCATATTGATGCTGCTGCTGGAGGAGCCTTCTTCTCGCTCACTATCACTTGTGCATCGGAGCTAATTGAGAAGATGGTCTCCAACCAAGGCTGGAGTGAAGAGTGACTCCAACCTTGTTAGTGGGGATGCATACCATCAAGGAGATGGGCATGCTCGCCACTAAGATGGACCTCTTCCCGAAGCACTTGGATGAACGCGCTTGGGATAAGGCGGAAATGTACAGTACCGTCCAAACCTTAGACATCCCAATGATGTGTGAGACCTATGGCAACACTAGACATTCGGGGAATGATTGCCTCGAGACCTGTGAGGATATATTCTTCATGAACAACAACAACGGGTACCATCCACAAGGAGACCAAAGGTGCAACCAACCACACCCATATTACCAAGGAGGGAACAACAGTAACTTCTATCCGAACCAACCCTCCCTGAAAGATCTTGTCTCTGGCCAGGCAAAAATCAATGAGTCAATGTCCAAGAAACTGGCGACCAATGAACAAACCTTGGAAAACATCCATAACAAGATGGAGGGTCTTTCCTCGGCCATCAAGAAATAATTGAGCTTCAACAAAATGCTGAAGATTCAACTAGCTTAGCTGGCTATTGTCATTCCCTCTGCTAAGACAGGGAAGATCCCGAAACAACCCGAGCCGTCCCTAGAAAATGTGAATGCGATGACCACAAGAGGAGGCAAGTCCACTCGTAACCCACTATATCCAACCGAGGCAGCCAAGAGAAAGGAGGCCCAGGAGGATGAACCCTCTTCTGACAACTTTGACAAGGAACAAGACGGGAGAACGACTCCACAAGAGTTCATTGACACGAACATCTTGCCATTCCCCCACTACAACAGGAAGCCAACCATGGATGAACAATTCAACCGGTTTATCGAGGTAATCCAGAAGACATATATCAATATCCCTGTCGAAACTTGGTTTCGGCAATAACAATCTGGGGTAGCAGTCAAGCGCCAAACACAATGGGTTAGTGTGAAAAAGGAATTAGACAGGTTCAGGCCCTCTCTTCGAGAGGTAATACCCTACTCCTGTTTCGGGGATTTGATCCACCGAGTCGTTTATTGATCTCTTGATCTCAGTTATCTCGTAAGCTCTTGCTATGATTCTCTCTGTCGTCCTCCTCCCTCAAGGGACGTCCTACCCTCCTTATATAGTCTCGGAGGGCAGGCTTACAAGTCGGAGACCCTATCATACTCTATGTAGGACTCCTCAATCTTACCAACTATAGACTATGAGTCGTTACCTTATACAATGGTAACGTAACACCCAAGTCATAAGCCGGTTTACATAATTACAAATCATAACCTATCCCCTATGGTAAGTCAGATAAGCTAGTCGTGAGGGTATCCGGTACCCATAATCTCCATAGTAGCCCCCGAGACCTTCACAGTCGACGAAATAACTTTGTCCCGAACCAGAATAACACATAGCCGAGTGCTTCCATCTTCTCTGCCTGAGTCTCCCGAGTGCTTTATCATCCAATAGAAAGGCTGTGAAGGGCTGAAAACATCTCAAAAATTTCTTAAGAATAGATATTTAGGTGCATCGACTGATGCACCTAATTAGGTGTAGCCCCCGACTATGTGTTTAGTTAAACAAACTAAGCATATAGTCAAGAACTATAATAATCATACTCTCCTGAGTTAAATAAATGCCTAGCCTAAGCCAAAAGCAATCATAAAAAATCATATAACACATAACCTCGTAATCAAGGCATAGTGTATAATGAATTCCGAGTACTCGGCAAGCTCATGCTTATCCAAGTTGTTTTGCCCGAGTCATCTCAGAACAAACAACTCAGCCAACCCTCATGGGTAGAAAATCTGAGTTGATAATTCATCAGTCATCTAAAAAATATGACCAAAATATTAAATAGCTCCAGCCATAATATCGATCTTAAAAAAGCACACCAAGGTGATAGAAAAAACACTCATATAAAATCAAATGTATTGTAAAGACTAAACAGCTCCTGCAACCAATAAAAAGTTACCAAGACTGTTATAAAAAACCTTACTGTTTGTCACCTTCCAAATTGCATCGTACCAACCTTCAACAAGTTGTGTAACTGCTGTTATGAAAGGATTTTGGAGGTATTGAGTAACAAGACATGCGCATATTGCCAGAGCAAATTTGCTTAAGTCCTCAGGGACACATGTCAAGCTTCACCTGTGATATGGGCCGTAAGTTTCTCATGGGCTCGGCCCAAACACGAGAACAACCAGCAAAACCCTAAAAAATCTTTCTTAAAGCGCCGGCGTCTTCCCCGCCACTTCATCTCCCTGAAATTTTTCCCCTTTTCGCGCTCCTGTTCACCAGCCCTCTCTGAGAAATCCGAGAACCTGTGCTCGCTCAAAATCATCCATCCAAGAACTCAAGTTCTACCGCAATCCATAATACGCATCCAGCCTCCAACATCTCCTCAAAGAATTCCCATCTATCACTTGAATATTACGGTCTTCCCACTTTCGATTTCTTTCGCGGCATTCTTGAATATTACGGTCTCCGAATCTATCACTTGAATCCCAATTCCATCCTTCACATTGCAATCTTCATTCATGTATGCGAAGCTTTCTTAGGCATCCTTCCCCATTTCAATCTGTTTCGCCGCATGTTCTATGTCAAGCCACATCCGACCATGGATGACTCCTGCGTCGTTGGTAGGGCCGGCTTTCAACTCCGCGGGACACTCCACAGAGATTACTTCTCCCTCCCCTTGAAATCCTCAAATAAAGGCTGGCACACCAACTGGTTCTATATCTCGAACCCGCATCCCAGTTTGCCCGACTTCATCGGCCTTCCACCGATCCAAAGAGCCAACTGGAGCACAATGCCAGAGAACCAAGATTGGGTAGAAGTGAATAACTTCCTGGCTAACTTTCTTGAAATGAAGAAGAAAGGCCTCCAAGGAGAACAAATTACCCGGCACTTTATCAAGAACCGACTGGCTCCCATCAAGGAAAGATCCAAGCCAGCGTTCGAGTATGAGGGCGAAAGCGACCCCAATCGAGAGGACCGCGATGCTCTGAGTTACCAGGCCTTGTGCACTCGTATGTACAAGATTTTCTCCTCTGGAATAACAGTAGATCGTAGCCACAAGATGCCGGTTCCTCCCTTCGACCTGTTTTGACCTCCTCCTCTAGTATGCAGACGCGGCCTCTTTAATCTCTTTCTATGTCACTCATGTTCTTCAATATATCTCAAAAATTCTGCTTCCAGGCTAATGCCCTCATCATATCTCGGCCATACAAGGTATATCATGACGATCAGCCGACTCGGCCTGCTGCCAAAAAACCAACCGGCGGCCCCAAAATCAAAGTTGAACCTCAAGAAAAGAGGACTGCCGATGACGAAGATATCAGCAAACGGGCGAGCAAAAGGAGACTAGTTGTCGACGACTCGGACGACGAAGAGATCCAAATCCCACGAGCTAACATAAGTCCTCCAAAGCCGTCCGCCGGATTTGCCCCTAAGATCAGGAGGTCTAACAGGTATCTCGCATAACCAAAGTCATCTTTTTGTTGAAAATATGTTTCTTTCCATCTTAACTATCTTCATCTTCTTTTTCGTAGAAAACCCCAGGATATAGATCCCACCGGGAGGACCGACTCCACCGATCCACCTGCAGCGTCAGAAAAACCAAGACCTGCAGAACAAGGGCCTCAAAACCCTTCCCCGAGTGAGGATGCTCCTGAAGTGGAGCCCCCGAATAAAGATGCTCCCGAAGTCGAGCCCCCGACTGCCAGCCAAGATACTCCGGCTGGAAACCAATCGGCTAAAGACCCACAGGGCTCGCTCAATTAGGAAGCACCATCCAAGGACCCGGCTATCCAAACAGGTATGTTTCAATATAATCTCCAGACTCTTGTCTTCAATATATTCCTTATTTCTATCTCTATTTATCCTCTTTAGATCCATCAGCCGAAGAGGAGGAGATCTCCCGACTGAAGTCTTTAGCTGACTCGTTCCCTCCTATCAAGATCGAGTGGCGCGATGCCGAAGGCGTGAAGCAAGGCATCGTCTTAAATAAGCAAAAGGAGAATGAGGAACGCGACATGCTCGTGGCTAGCCTCAACGAAGCGACCCGGCTGATGAATGTAAGCACAACTCCTCCATGTCTCATCTTGGCGATCCAACATAGTTGACTATCTTCATACTCTTGTGCAGAGAATATATTGTCGCTCAATGGCTAAGTCAGACACACTCGAGAAACTGGTCCCCCATGTAAACTCTCTGGAAAACGTCCACCAAGACCTCAAGGTCGCCAGAGAAGAAGCTGCAGCTCGAGAAGTCGTCTTGCGAGCAGAAATTGCAAAGCTCCGAGATGCAAACTTGGAACTCCGTGGCTCAATTGGAAGTGAGTCAAACCATCTTATCCTTATTTCAACTTCACGTATGTGTCTGATCCTGTCATGACGCAATTGTTGTAGCCAATTTATCCGAGGTCAATTCTCTCAAGGCCCAGCTAGAGAAAGCAGAAACTGACAAAACTAAGCTGGAGTCTGAGAAGGAAAAAGCCCTGGAAGAGATTGAAGGTAACTCGCGAAATTCGCGTCCCTAAGTTTTCTTGATCTTGATCGTCGACTGCCGATGTAATCCGCGCCTCTTTAATCTTGTAGCTAATAAGGTGAAGTCCCAAGCACAATTTAATGTCTTTGTCGAAAGGGTCCGAAGGGCTGAAAGTGTGCGGGACGACATCGCCAATGCCGCAACGCCTATCTTGTCAGCAATATACCACCAAGGACTCGGGACAAGCTCATTGAATGCTGTTGAAGTCTTTGACAAGCTCAGGACGGTGCCGGCAAAATATATGGAGAACATCACAGATGCGGCCGTCATGGGTGCAAGCTTTGCTCTTGCGCAGACGAAATCACTCTATCCTAGGATAGACATGGACTCTGTAGGAGATGGCTTCGCAGCTGGTACCACGGATGAGCGAGCCCTGGAGCTTATAAATGAAGCGCAGGAGTCGGCGAAAAAGGTAGCTGGTGATGTAGCCGCGGACTTCTAGGAGTAGTTGACTTGCCTTGATGTACATGACTCGCTGTATTTTTGACTTGTAAATATCTAGCACATTTATGTTAATGCCTTGATCCGAGTCTTCATATATAATTTCTTAAGAATTTTCGTCCGACTATTGCCAAACCTAGGCTCGGTTAAGTCATCAAAAATCCTCAGTCCTTATCTATTGAACTCGAACCAAAACATTAAGCAATGATAAACTAAATAAAAACAAATTGGATGATGAGAAGAAAAATCATGCTTTATTGATATATATATATAGCCCCCAACTGACAACTCAAGAAGTCATCTTGCTTGATATTGGCAGTTGAGAAAAACTTAAAATCAGAAAAGCTTAAGCATAATATCGATGAAGATGTTCAATATTCCAAGAGTTGTCCACCATGGTGCCGTCTTCGCGCTTCAAGCGATATGCTCCTGGCCGAGTCACCTCAGCAATTATGTAGGGCCCTTCCCATGATGGAGATAGCTTGTGACGATCTTTTGTAGTTTGAATCTTACGTAGAACCATGTCTCCGACGATGAAAGCTCATGATCGAACATTGCGATTATGGTAACGGTGAAGTCCTTGAAGATATCTTGCTGACTGAACCAATGCTGCTTCGCGGGCTTCCTCCAGTCGGGTCAGGTCATCAACTCTGTCTTGGTCGTAGCGCTCGTCGTTAAAGCTGCGAACTCAAACAGACTCGTACTCCATTTCACTCAGCAACATTGCTTCTGCTCCATAAACCAAGAAGAAAGGAGATTGGCCGGTAGCCCGACTGGGTGTAGTCCGCAATGACCATAGCACCGAAGGTAGCTCTTGGACCCATCTTCCAGCATACGGTCATAGTCTGTCAAACACTCGGGCCTTGATGCCTTGGAGAACCATACCATTGGCACGTTCGACTTGTCCGTTGCTCTTGGGGTGCGCCACTGATGCATAACAAATCTTTATACTGAAGTCCTCACAGAATTCCTTAAAAACGCCTCCAGTGAATTGAGTCCCATTGTCAGTTATAATTCTATTCGGGACGTCAAACCGATGCACAATGTTTAGAATAAAATCTCGCGCCTTGTCCGCAGTTATCGTAGCAACTGGCTTAGCCTCGATCCACTTGGAAAACTTGTCAATCGCGACGAACAGATGCGTGAATCCTCCTGGCGCCTTCTTGAAGGGACCGACCATGTCCAAGCCCCATATGGTGAAAGGCCATGATAAGGGAATTGTTTGAAGGTCTTGGGTTGGGACATGGCTTTGCCGAGCAAAGAATTGGCAACCTCGCACGTGCGAACCACCTTGTCTGCATCGGAGACCGCCGTGAGCCAGAAGAATCCCTGTCTGTAAGCTTTGCCCACCAGAGCACGTGCTGCAGCATGGCTGCCGCAAATGCCCGAGTGGATATCTTGCAATAACTGTTGTCCTTCCTCTGGCATGACGCATCTCATCAAAACTCCAGAAAGGCTTCTCTTGTATAGTTCTGAATCGACCATCACATAGCCTTGACTGCGACGTCGAACTCGTTCCGCATCATCCCAGTCATCCGGCAGCTCCTGTTGAGTCAAAAATTTGATGAACGGTGTCCTCCAGTCGGTGTCGAGCATGGCGACCTGGTTTGTTACTTCATCGTCATGGGTTAGTTTCTTGGCCACAGTCGGCTCGTAGAGATGCTCCACGAAAACGTCAGTCGGGGCTGCTTCGCGCTTGGACCCAAACTGTGCCAACTGATCCGCCGCTTCATTGCTGTGTCTCAAGACATGGGATAACTCCAGTCCGTCAAACTTGTCTTCAAGCTTGCGAACTTCCTGTCGATAGGCCTCCATGGTCTCATTTAAACAGGACCAGTCCTTCATTACCCGGTTAACCACCAACTGGGAATCTCCTCGCACAATCAACCGTCGTATCTCGAGTGAAACAGCAAGTCACAGGCCATGAAGCAGGGCTTCGTACTCGGCGACATTGTGTGAGGCGGGGAAGTGAATGTGAAGGACATACTGTAGCCTCTCCCCAGTCGGGGAAATTAGCACGATTCCCGCTCCCAAGCCGGTGAGTCTTTTGGATCCGTCGAAGTGTATGGTCCAGTACTGCAAATCCTCTCTAGGTACATCTTCTTGTTGTTCGGTCCACTCGGCTACGAAATCTGCCAAGACTTGAGACTTTATAGACGTCCTCGCCTTGAAAGTTATGTCCAGCGACATCAATTCCAAAGCCCACTTCGCGATGCGCCCAGTAACCTCCCGGTTATGCATGACATCGCCGAGTGGAAAGGACGTGACGACGGTGACCGAGTGACCCTGAAAATAATAGGCTAGTTTCCTAGCAGTCATTAGAACTCCATATAATAGTTTTTGTACCTGAGGATAGCGGGTTTTGGCTCCTGCCAGCACCTCGCTGACAAAATAGATCGGCCATTGAACTTTTTGAGTCTGGCCTTCTTCCTCGCGCTCGACGACCAAGACCGTGCTGACCACCTGGTGAGTTGCGAAGACGTAGAGCAACAGGGGTTCTTGAGGGTGCGGTGATGCTAATACGGGTGGTGTCGTGAGGAACTCCTTAAAATCTTCGAAAGCTTTCTGGGCCTCAGGGGTCCATTGGAAGTCGTCGGTCTTCTTCAGTAACCTGAAAAAAGGCATACCTCGTTCGCTAAGTCTTGAAACGAATCGGCTTAATGCCACCATGCAGCCAGTGAGCTTCTGGACGTCCTTCTAGGTATTCGGGGGTTTCATGCTCCGGATAGCGTTAATCTTCTCTGGATTTGCTTCAATGCCGCGATGCGACACCATAAAACCGAGCAGCTTACCTGACAGAACAACGAAGGTGCACTTCTCCTGGTTTAGCTTCATTCTGAAGGCCCAAATGTTTGCGAATGTTTCTTCTAAGTCGACAATCAGGTCTTCCTTTTGCTTGGTCTTGATGACAACATCATCGACGTAGGCTTCCACGTTTCTTCCGATCTGAGTCTAAAGGCATCTCTGGATCATGCGCTGATAAGTGGCTCCGGTATTCTTCAGGCCGAAGGGCATTGTGACGTAGCAATAGGCTCCAAACGGGGTGATAAATGATGTCTTCAGGCAGTCGGACTCCTTCAGGCTGATCTGATGGTAACCCGAGTAACAATCCAAAAAGCTTAGAAGCTCACAGCCGGCCGTTGAATCGATGACTTGGTCAATTCGGGGCAATCCAAAAGGATCCTTAGGGCATGATTTGTTGAGATCAGTGTAGTCCACACACATGCGCCATTGTCCTGTCTTCTTCCGAACTAGGACCGGGTTGGCTAGCCAGTCGGGATGGTAAACTTCTTTAATAAACCCGGTAGCTAAGAGCTTGGCGAGTTCCTACTTGATGGCATCTTTTCGATCTTGAGCGAAGCGGCGTAGTCGTTGTTTAATAGGTTTAGCGTCATCTTTGACGTTTAAAGAGTGCTCGATCACCTCCCTAGGAATACCCGGCATGTCAGACGGTTTCCAAGCAAAAATATCTTTATTATTCTGGAGGAAGGTGACGAGCGCGCTTTCCTATTTGGGATCTAGTTCTGCGCCTATTACAGCAGTTTTAGAAGGATCAGATGGGTCAATGGGTATTTTCTTTGTCTTAGCGTCGCCTTCTCCCGACTTGGCTATCTTCTTCGTAGGGACTTCTCCTTCTCTGGACGTTGATGCGGCCAGTCGGACCTCTTGCTGGCCGCGTAATCTCTCACGAGTTTGGGCCATATCGCAGCTTTCTCTATCGCAGGTGAAGGCTTGCTTGAAATCGCTGCGCAGGATGATAACTCCGTGGGGCCCGGGCATCTTCATGATGAGGTAGGTATAGTGTGGTACCGCCATGAACTTAGCGAGCGCAGGTCTTCCAATGATCGCGTGGTAGGCCGCTTCGAAGTCGGCAACCTCAAAGGTAATGTTTTCCGTCCAGAAGTTCTCCCGAACTCCGAAGGTGACTGGGAGGGTGATGCGCCCGAGTGGCGTAGATGACAGCCCTGGGACGACTCCATGAAAGGGGGCTGACTCGGCTTCAATTCTGATCTTGGAATCTGCATCTCGTCCAGCGTCTTGGCGAATAGGATCTTGAGGGCGCTGCCACCATCGATGAGGACACGCTTGAGTTTGATATTACGGACCACCGGGTCTAGTACCAGGGGATACCGCCCCAGGTGAACCACTCGGTCAGGGTGATCTGAGCGGTTAAACATGACAGCCACCTCCGACCATCGTAGATAATGCGGGACCTCGGGTTATGCAGTGTTGACTTCTCTATCAGTCAGCTTTTGCTTCCTCTTGGACTCGTACGCCTGCGGTCCCCCGAAGATGTGGTTTAGCTCGCCCACAGGGTCTTGGAAGGGCTCTGAGCCACTCGCCGGGTCGTTCCTCTTGGTTCCCGATGGACTGGCTTCATCAGCCGGCTTTTGTCGTAGCTGCACTGCATACTGCTCGGTGAACTGTTTGTAAATGAAGCAATCCTTGGCCGCGTGCTTGTGATTGGGATGGTGCGTGCACTGGGCGTTCATGATTTTGTCATATGCGGTGACTCGAGGACGTTGTTGCTGGTAATTTGATGTTGTGGCGACCAGATCCTCGGGCTTGCGCTTGCGATCTTTTTGGCCGTTGTTATTGTTGTTGCCGTAGTCCTTCTTAGGACGCCAGCTGCTTCCGGATGGTTTGTCGTCCCTTTTGTCGTGCCGGTCTTGTCGTGAGGCCTTGATTGCATCATCAGACTTGGCGTAGGAGTTTGCCGTCTCGAACATTTGTTTGACCGTCTTCGGTGGCTTGCGCCCAAATTTGCTGATCAGCAACTCATCGCGGACTCCTTTCTGGAACGCGGCTATGATAACGTCGACGGTGATGTTGGGGCTCTTGTTCCGCTTCTCCGAAAAGCGTCGAATGTAGTCTTTTAGCGATTTTTCTGGCTTCTGGATAACGTTATAAAGATCAAAGTGGGTCCCGGGCCTTCCGAAAGTACCCTGGAAGTTGGCGATGAAGTGGTCCCGGAGCTCACTCCACGAGTTAATCGAGCCTCTTGGCAAACTCGTGAGCCAGTTTCTGGCAGAGTCGGCGAGAGCGATGGGCAGGTAATTGGCCATAGCCTTGTTGTCTCCTCCTGCTGCGCAGATGGCGATGGTGTACACGGTTAGCCATGACTCGGGGTTGGTCTTACCGTTGTACTTATCAATCCCGGCAGGCTTAAAACCACTCGGCCAGTCCACTCGACGCAGGTCCCGAGTGGACGCGGGCACTCCATCGTCGTAGTCGTCGGGTGATCTCCTTCTATCTTCAGAAGAGCACCGTTCACGTTCCCGGTAGCGTCGGTTGAGTACCTCCCGCAGATCACTCGGCGGGGTCCTTCGTGGGCTGCTTTGGTAGTTGGAGTTGTAATTGCGACGATTCCGGTCATGGGCGGGTGGTCGGCCGTGTCCTCTCTCGTGCGAGTCAGCCGTTTGTTCTCGTTGCCTCCATACTGCGTTGTAGCGGGGGTCTTTTGACTTGACGGGCATCTTGCTTTGCTCAGGTCTCTTATAATCTTTGGATCGTAGCGGCGGCAAGCGGCTCTTATCGGGCATTTCAGCAATGGGCTCGGTCGGCCTTCGTGCGGAGCTGGAGGGAGGGCCATTGTCCGTAGCCGCAACGATGGTCTTGATCTTGTCCAGGAGTGGTGTCACCGCAGCCGGCGCCGCTTCGATGACAGTGCCGATGAGGGTGAGGGCAGCGACGGCATTTTGTTGAGGTGTTTGAAAGATGTTGGCGTTGTCGACTCTTGTCTGCAATATGGCCTCGCGAGCGGAGTGCCCAGTCGCCCTCAGGTCCCATTTCTTCTTGATGGCTTCTTATTTTTTCTTGAGCTCCTCCTCCTCCTTGCTCTTGTTCTCCTCCTCCACGCGCTTGCGCTCTTGCTCAAGCTTAGCCCGCTCCTCTTCCGCAATCCTCCGGGCCACGGCCGAGTCGGTCTCGGCTACTTCGGCCGTGAGAACGTTGAAAAGGTTTGGATCGTAGTAGTCTCTGTCAGCGTCGTAGCTGTTGATTTTGTCCGTGGAGATGTCGTAGAGGTCGTCGAAGTTGGTGGAGCTTAGATGTTCGTCCCTCGCAGCCGGGGGACAGCACGAAGGTGATGAAGAAGATTCACCCGAGTGGATCAGATCCAACTCAGAAGATAGGAGGTTATGGTAGATTTTAGCGTCGTTCGGTAACCCGAGCGGCACCAAAGAATTGTCCCTTCCCGACTAGTTCGAATCCGAGTCGAGAAGAGAGAGCTTACCGAATTCGTTGGTGACGAAGTCGAGTCCGCCGAAGCGAAGCGCCTGCCTAGGGGCGAAGACGAAGTCGGCGAAGCTTGATGGAGATCCCATTGCGCTCGTTGACAAGATGTTGAAGAAGAACTTGACGTGGTCTACCCCTACCTAGCGCGCCAACTGTCGAAACTTGGTTTCGGCAATAACAATCTGTGGGTAGCAGTCAAGCGCCAAACACAATGGGTTAGTGTGAAAAAGGAATTAGACAGGTTCAGGCCCTCTCTTCGAGAGGTAATACCCTACTCCTGTTTCGGGGATTTGATCCGCCGAGTCGTTTATTGATCTCTTGATCTCAGTTATCTCGTAAGCTCTTGCTATGATTCTATCTATCGTCCTCCTTCCACAAGGGGCGTCCTACCCTCCTTATATAGTCTCGGAGGGCAGGCTTACAAGTCGGAGACCCTATCATACTCTATGTAGGAGTCCTCAATCTTACCAACTATAGACTATGAGCCGTTACCTTATACAATGGTAACGTAACACCCAAGTCATAAGCCGGTTTACATAATTACAAATCATAACCTATCCCCTATGGTAAGTCGGATAAGCTAGTCGTGAGGGTATTCGGTACCCATAATCTCCACAATCCCATTACTGGATGCGATGCAAGAGCCCACCTATGCTCGCTACCTCAAGGATGCAACAAACGGTCATTCCCCACCACGGAATAATGTAGCGCAGCTATACTCAATCGGCTTCCTGAGAAGAAGAAAGATTCGGGTGTCCCACTATCAATTGCACAATCGAGATGCAGCATTTTGACCATGCCTTGTGTGGTCTTGAAGCAAGCATCAGCGTCATGCCCAAGGTAGTGTTTGATCAACTGAATTTCACTACTCTCTCGCCTATAGCCATGATGCTGCAGCTGCCCGTCTCCACAGTTCGCTACCCGACGGGAATTGCCAAAGACATTCTGACAGGAATCTAGGGTTCTTTCATTCCCGTCGATTTTGTGGTGTTGGACATAGACACTGACAAGGATACAACACCTATTCTTTGACGTCTGTTCCTAAGTACCGTAGATGCACACATTGATGTGGGAGCTGGAGAAATCCGTCTCCACATTAATAGCAAGGAGGAGAAGTTCGATTTCCAGCCTAGGAAGGAACAATGCTCCATGATCAAGATTAAGTATGAGCCAAAAAACAGAATATCCGTGAGGTCAAAGTGACACCCCGGAAGGACAGTCTCGTGGCATTCATGGAGGAAGTGCCAAAGAGGGAATTCCTTCTCCAATACTAGAATGCGAAGACATCAAAGAGGCATGGAGTGCAGACAAAACCACAGCCCCCGAAGTCCACAGAGCTGTCCACACCGGCAAAATCCAAGAAAACCAAAAAGGTGTAGCGAGTCAAGAAAACACAGTCATCCGTCTCTTCATCTCCAGAGTCAGATGTCGCGATGAGGTAAATTCAATGGAGAAGTCCTGCTCATCGGCCTTAGAATAATGAGTCTTTCACCGAAAGGTAAAATCGGTAGTTATCCCATATTTGATTCTTCCAATTGCATATTTGATTTTCAACTTGCATTTGCATATTTGCTTTTCTCTATCTGTTTGAATTCACAACCCTTTTGCATATTTGCTTTTCTCTCTCATGTTTGCATTTTCAAAATCCTTTTGCTAAAAGCCAAATTTGAGAAATGACAAAGTTAGTGGGTTGGTCTATCTTGAAATGAAGACCCACTAATTTAAAACTATGGAGGCATGTGAGGTGGTCTCCTAATCTTATCTTTTTGAAAATCAAAATGGGACCACTTTTTTATTTAAAGAGATCTGCACATCTTTCTTGGAACCAATCTTTTACTTTTATTTAGTGGAGAGTGCCATCATCATTGTCTTGGAAAGGAGCAACATGGGGTGCCAAGAGGGATCGACTGAACCAGGGGTGGTTCTCCCCTATAAAACCTACCCCATGGCTCTTGTTCTTCTTGCTCCAAACTAAGTTGCAATTGCTTGCCCTTAGATTCTCTCTTCTTCCTCTAGTTTCTTTGATGTTCTTGTCTCAAGTTTGAGAACAAAACTTTGCTTCTCTCTCCCTCTTGCATTTCAAGTGCACCTTAAGTGTTGAACTACAAGAACGTGTTGTGGTGGTGCCACTACCCCGCAAGAACGATTGTTGTGTTGCGTTCTCACCCATAAGAACGATTTTGTGGAGTGTTACTATCCACAAGGACGATTTTGTGGTGGCAACCAAGCTCCACAAGAATGACTAACTCTTGGACAACTAACCTGCTTTTGCTAACGTAACCCATTCTTCAAGTGTTTTTGTGTGTTCTTTGCTCGTGTATGTAGGATGAAGAAGAGCGCAAGGCATTTCTTCAGTGCGATGAAGCGGGCTACAAGTTCGAGCTCACAACACCATTTCCATAGCTCGAGTGCGAACGCATTCAACGAGTACACGCTGAGGGAAGAGCAAGCAGAGTCCTATGGCCAAGCGCACATGGACAAGGACCAAGGCAAGACGAACTTCCATCTTGGTATCGAGCTGGACCTGCAAAGTGGTCAGGAGAAGCAAGCCTACACCATCCTCAAGGATTGGGTGTTCACTCACACACGAGCATATGACTCGGATCATCTCACCAAAACAGGTATGGATCTGGATTTTGCTAATATATAGGAAGCTGTAGGATGGGAAGGCCTCGTGCGTGTAGATGATCATGGTTCACGTTTCCTTACCATACAATTTCTCTGTACTTTGCGAGTCATGGGAGATGGTATTACGTTTTGATTTTTCAGCACGGAATATTATCTCACATGGAAGGATTTTAGTAATCATCTGGGACTCAACAGAAAGTGTTCTGTTGACTTGGAGTCCATGACTTCAAGATTCAACAGAAACAAATTCTGTATCGCATTTCCGGAGAAATTGTATGTGGGAAACTGCGAGCTAATGACAACCACAATCCCACCTTTTTCTTGATTCAAAAGTGGTTGGCCTTTACTCTCTTCCCTCTGGAAGATGTTTGGCCAATCCACAATGATGAGTTGAAAATCCTTTATGCTATGACTAAAAAGATTAAAATCTCTCCTGTCAAACCCATGATAAAACCATGGTTGAAACAACTCAAGATGGTAGGACCAATAGAGTGCACATCTTTAATCACTCGTATTGCTGTTAAAGTTAGAGCTTTGGTGAATGGTCCCATCATGGACATTTCCCAACCTTGCTCCATCTTTAATGAGGATTATCTTGCGCAAGGGTATACATTGAAACATGGTCCAAATGCCTCTATTTTATTTTTCTTCCCCGAATATAAGAATGAGATTCCGTTACCTAATCCGGAATTTCATTTGTACAAGTGCCGGACACTAACCATTCCTTTCGTACCATGAGATGGGGCTCGAAGGAGCAGTGTTTCTGGTAGGACAACTCGAAACATGTCTAGGAATGCCGCTGCGGAGCAAACACAATAGCAGCCACAGTACCCGTTGGCAGATTGGAGCTAGCCTGGGCATACGCCCATCTGGGAGCAACTACTTCAAACTTATGAAGCAAGAGGCTCGACATGGCCTAGTGCAAGTAGTGGATGGTGGGAGCATCTCATCAACAGATGCTGGGGTGGCATTCCTAGTGTAGACCACTCCTCCAGCTCCAGTGGGATACCCCCATAATTTAGTGCACGCCACTCATTCTTGTCTCAATGTTTTCATGACATCGGGCGAGGATTTAGGGACATTACTCGGCAGTTGGGAGAGCTTGACCTCCGGACCGATGAGATGCACATCATGCTGAATCACATGTCCCGGAGATCCACACATGGCAGTAGCATACAAACAATCAACTGGCGAATATCAACGCCACCATGCAGCAAGGTCAGGCCAACATGTTGGCCTACCTTCCGATCGTAGGGATTAGATCCTCATCATGCACCATGAGCAAGAAATTTGCTTGGGGGAGTACCTCCCCCACTAAGGTAACTTGTATCTTTACTTCCATTGCATTGCATTATAAAAAGAAAAATGATAAAAATTTGCAAAACATAAAAATACCAAAAATATTTTCTTTCCGTACACGGTAAGAATGTTTTAGTTTTCCTTATTGAAATGATGAATAGTTGCTTTGTTCTTATTTCCCACTAGTGCTTTGTTTACAACTTAGCTTCCATCGTAGTCTTTGAGTTTGTTCGTCAAAAATCTTTGCATTGAACTTGAAACTTGTGAGTTGAATATACATGATCCAAGTTTAGATTGTTGTGGGATATGAGATGGTGAAAAAGAGTTGCTATGTGTTAACGACGGATTTTGGTAATCGATTTGGAAAGGAAAGAGGAAACCGAAGCAGAGAGGAAGGATTGAGTTGGAATCGGACCAGGCTTTGTATCGGACCCGGTAATCGTATCGGACTTTGGCGGTGTTGCTATAAAGGGCATATCGGCCGATACGGATTTGGTTTGGTCATGGGTCGATACGGGTTGTGAGTTGACAAGTGTCAACGTGGACTTGGTCTGGGCTCGAAGTAAGCTTCAAGGAAGTTGCCAAATAGAGATAAAGCTCGGTTTTAGGCAATTGTATCTTGTAAATTAGGTAGTTTAGATCTAATCTGTCGCTAGAGTCTGTCGCAAAGACTTGTTTGTTAGTTGTAGATAAGATCGTACCCTACAAGGGTTCTGTTGTAACCTCGGGTATAAATATCCCGATAGTTTGTACATGTAACTCTCTCGAATCAATCACACAAAAACCAGTTCAATCTACTTTAGGCGCATCGCCAACCCTTGCAAGAGGTCTTCTTCGACGAGTTCTTGCTTCCTCGGAGCAGAGGTAAGAACTCGTCCCTGACGATCTGCATCGTCGGGGCTAGTGTGTCGTTTTAGACACATTAAGCCTCGATGATGTGATCGTCGATTATCATGTCTTGAATAGTTTTGACAGGTATTCTAATTAAGCCTCGCCAGCGGTTTACTCGTTTTAGGGTTTATTGTTGACGATGGTTTAATTCTTATGCTTGGCTAAATTGTCCAATACATTTACCATCCCCAAAAGCAATCGAAGACCTGACTTTCTTTATGTTAACTCTCGATCTACACTTTGAGTTGCTATCGACCCTAGTCGTGTTTCGAGGTTTAACCTAAAGCCTGTTTTTGATTGTAATTAAGGATAGCGCCGGGGTTTCAGCCGGTCTTGCCTAATGCATGTGATTATTTTATGTTCTTGCATGTGTTTGCCACTTATGCAGGCGGATTGGTAAATATAAATACATTGATTACAGGGTGTTCTTAGGATTTCTCTGTGGTTGGCATATTTATATTGACCGATTGACTTGTATAAGTTTACATTAGAGTATTAGCTAGTGTATTTATCTTCATGCTACCCTCATCGGCCGATTCCAGTAATTCGCTATAAACATGATCACATGGGCCGATGAGATTAGATCTACTTTATTAGTTCTATCTTATTACTACCTCAAGTAAGCCGATACAGGTTTGCCCTATCGGCCAGGCCTTCACGATGCAACATCGGCCTATCGGCCGATTGGCCATCGGTTCTCACATGGTTTACTTGTTTAATCTTGTTGATTGCAGATCAAATCAACTGGCACGCTCTACTTACGACTAGGCAAGCCATTTGGACCTGCACTGGAGCTAAGCAGATCTCCCAGGCCGCCGTGGTAACGCGGAACCCGTTTGGTTGCTGGACGGGTCGAAATTCTGCGCCAACACGCTTTTGGCACGCCCGGTGGGACATCAAGAACACAAGCTTCTCACCAACAACAAGAACACCTCGAGATGTCGAAGCAGGCCGAGATCGTCGAGGAGAACGTCATTCCTGTGACCGCCGACCAGCTCAGCGCAGAACAAAAAGCTGAGATGGACAGTCTGGTCGCGCAGTTCCAGAATATGTACCTGCAAACATATTCTAGGACTCGGCAGGGCACCTTGATTCAAAAGTCCAAGGTGGTCATGCCGAGTTCTGGAGATGGAGCTGGAACGTCGGCGGCGGCGCACGATCACGCCGTCAAAACTGAAGACACTGCAGCGCCGACGTTGCAAGACCGAATCGACTCCGCAGTTCACTCTGCGTTGGTCAACCAGTCGGGGATCCTGGTGAACACGTTGACCAATACGGTCAAGTCGATCCTGGATGGTTCAATCCATTAGTACAAGCCTCAAGGCCCGATTTTCCTGCCAGAAAATAAGTTCCCTGCCTATCGGACCATGAGGAACGACCTGAGCGCGGCTCAGCCAACAGCGCCGATGCCACCTCCATCGGCGCAACCAACAACGACCCTGCCGCTGGTCCTCACCAAGCAGGCGGGAGGAAGCCCTCAGCACATCACGGAGGAGCAGTACGCTCAATGGACCAAGGGGAAGCAACCGGTGGTTGAGCCGATGCAGCAAGTTCCCGTTCACCAGCCATCGGCCGGACAACCGCAAGCCCCGGCGTTCAATAGTCCTCCACCTCAAGCTGCATACAACGTGCCGCAAGGCTATCAGCAGTACACCGCAGGGCAATACGGCGCGCAGAACCTGGATCACCACTATCAACCGTACTCCCCCAGGCATTATCAAGCAGAGGGCCTCCAACAATCCTACCAGCAGGACCTCCCGCATCGGCCCGCAAGATACTGGGCTGACATGATAGCCAAAGTGATGCGAGATCAATTCGGCTTGAAGCCCAAGGAGAGCTCTACGGTGTATCGGCACCCGTATCCCGAAGAATTTGACAGGGTATCATTGCCGGGCCGATACAAGATCCCGGATTTCTCCAAGTTTTCGGGACAGGACAACGTCTCGACATATGAGCATGTCAGCCGATTCTTAGCGCAGTGCAGGGAGGCATCGGCTGTCGAGGCGTTGAGGGTGAGGTTTTCCCTCTGTCCTTATCAGGGTCTGCATTCACATGGTTCTCTTCCTTGCCCTGCAATTCCATCAGAGGATGGATAGATCTGGAGAAACAGTTTCATAGATATTTCTACAATGGTGTACAAGAGATGAAACTGTCGGATCTGACTGCCATCAGGCAGCGAGTGGATGAATCGGTCCCTGAGTACATACAGAGGTTCAGAGACATACGCAACAGATGTTATAGCCTCACTCTGACCGACGCCCAGTTGGCCGACCTGGCTTTTCAGGGATTGCTAGGGCCGATACGCGAGAGGTTCTCTTCGCAGGAATTTGACAGCCTCGCTCAGCTGGCACAACGTGTATCGGCCCACGAGCAGCGATTCCAGGAGGCAAAGAAGTTCGCAGAAAAGATTAACACTGTTTATCAGTACGCCTCCGACGATGAAGACGATGAGGACGCTGAGGTCGACCTAGCCGAGTGGGCCCGGATGAAGAAATCAACAACTTGCCAGTGGGCCAAGAAAGGAGATAAGGAAGATAAGTATGATTTCGACATCAACAAGGCCGATAAGATATTTGACCTGCTGTTGCAAGAAAAGCAGATTCAGCTGCCAGTAGGTCACGTATTGCCATCGGCCGAAGACATCAAGAAAAGGAGATATTGCAAGTGGCACAATTCCTATTCACACCATACGAATGAATGCAAGATCTTCCGACAACAAATCCAATCGGCCATCGAGCAGGGCAGAATTAAAATCGATGATGCCAAGCGGCCGATGAAGATTGAAGGCCACCCGTTCTCAGTCAACATGGTGCGGGCCGACAGGGCCGATGGCGGTGGTCATCGGACTGGCAAGCGACCTCATCAGACCTCTGAGGGCCTGATTAGAAAATATCAGCGGAGGAGGGAAGAACAAGCTCAAGATCAAGCCGATCAGGA
The DNA here is from genome assembly GCA_008326285.1 of Oryza officinalis. Classification (NCBI taxonomy): domain Eukaryota; kingdom Viridiplantae; phylum Streptophyta; class Magnoliopsida; order Poales; family Poaceae; genus Oryza; species Oryza officinalis. The sequence continues at coordinate 14,877,624 of BDMV01000012.1, read as the reverse complement.
CAACTCCTACGACCCACACTGGGAGTGCGAGTTTTTTCGCTTCTGCTGGAATGAAGGGATGAGGTTGCCATCTATCCAGGAGTGCCCTGCATGCAGTGGAGCAGAAGATTCTTATCAGGGCAGCTCAAGCAGACAAACGCATCGGCCGGCCAAGCAACGGAAGTCCGTGCATGAAAGGCTAGGGCCGATGCACCAAGACCAACATGATGAAGATGAGGAGCAAGCCCAAAACCCCCAATGGTGCCCAAGCGATGTATTCACCAAGACACAGAAACGGCGGGTTCAGAGGCTGAGGAGGAAAGAGCAAATTCAAGAGCAACAAGCTGAAATACCCCATCGGCCAACCAAGACCAGAAAAGAGTGGAGAATAAAATCCACGGTGGCCAGGGCCGATGAGGGTACCTCCAATACAGCTCAGGGCAGCTCAGCTTCAAAAGGTAAGAAAACGGCATCGGCGCCTGCTAACATGGTGTTTATGTTGCCAGCAGAATACGGTGTGCAGGCGGCCGATGAAGCAGTGGCTGATGAAGAACAAAGTTCAGCCAGGCTATGGTTGTCACCAGATCAAGCCACCTTCGACAAACCAGTTGACGCCAGCTACAGACACCTACGGCCGTTGTACATCAAAGGATTCATCAATGGGCGGCCGATGACAAAGATGCTGGTCGATGGTGGCGCAGCAGTCAATTTAATGCCATACACAACCTTCAGGAAGCTTGGAAAAGTACCTGAGGATCTTATCAAGACAAATATGGTATTAAAGGACTTCGGTGGCAACGCATCCGAGGCGAAGGGGGTCCTGAACGTGGAGCTTACCGTGGGCAGCAAAACAATTCCCACCACTTTCTTCGTCTTCGATGGAAAGGGTTCCTACAGCTTGTTGTTGGGACGAGATTGGATCCATGCTAATTGCTGTGTCCCTTCAACAATGCACCAATGCCTCATGCAATGGCAAGGGGACCAAGTTGAGATCGTGCAGGCCGATCGGTCAGTACATGTCGCCAATGCCGATCTCGCAGTTTGGGAGATGGAGGGAATCGACTGCTTGTCCGGGCGAGTCTAGGAAGCCGATTTCCTCAAGGTAACCGATTGCGACATCGAGGCAACTGAAGACCAAGATGCACCATCCGCCGTTGATAATGACCTCTACACAGATGACGCGGTGGATGAGTTAGACGGCAAGTTGGGACAAGGTTTTACGTCGGCCGATGAATTGGAAGAAATTGATATAGGAATAGGTGATAGGCCTAGGCCGACGTATGTAAGCGCTAATTTGCCAAAGGAATATAAGAATAATTTGATAGATCTTTTGAAAGAATTCAGGGATTGTTTTGCATGGGAATACCATGAGATGCCAGGATTAAGCCGATCGATTGTAGAACATCAGCTACCAATCAAACAAGGCTATCGGCCTTTTAAGCAAGCTCCTCGGAGGTTTAAGGCCGATATGCACGAAGCCATAAAAGCAGAGATCACAAGACTGTACGACGCCAACTTTATCAGGCCCTGCCGATACGCGGAGTGGGTCTCCAACATAGTTCCGGTGTTGAAAAAGAACGGCAAGCTAAGGGTATGCGTCGATTTCAGAGATCTAAATAAGGCGACGCCCAAAGACGAGTACCCTATGCCGTTGGCCGATTTACTAGTCGATGCTGCTTCTGGGCATAAGATCATTAGTTTCTGGGCATAAGATCTTTATGGCTAAGGAGGACGTCCATAAGACAGCCTTCAGGTGCCCAGGGGCAATCGGCCTATATGAATGGGTCGTCATGACATTTGGTTTGAAGAATGCTGGAGCTACGTATCAGAGGGCTATGAATTACATTTTTCATGATCTTATTGGCTCTCTGATTGAAGTTTATATAGACGATGTCGTCGTAAAGTCAAGAGAACGTGATATGCACTTGGCCGACTTACGCAAGGTATTAGAAAGGGCAAGGAAATATGGTCTGAAGTTGAACCCTAAGAAATGTGCCTTCGGCGTATCGGCCGGTCAGTTTTTGGGTTTCTTGGTCCATGAAAGGGGGATTGAAATCACACAGAAGAACATCGATGCCATCAAGAAAATCAAGCCTCCAGAAAACAAGACCAAGTTACAGTCTCTGCCTGGCAAGATCAACTTCGTCCGGCGTTTTATATCAAATTTGTCGGGCCGTATAGAGCCATTCACTCCACTATTAAAAATAAAGGACGGCGAAGAATTCGTATGGGGTGACAAGCAACAGAAAGCGCTAGACGATATCAAAGAATATTTAACCTCTCCGCCGGTCTTAATGCCTCCACAAAAAGGAGTCCCATTCAAATTGTACTTGTCAGCCGATGAGAAATCCATCGGCTCAGTCCTGGTTCAAGATGTTAACGGCAAAGAAAGAGCTATTTTTTATCTCAGCAGGAGAATGTTAGACGCTGAGACAAGGTACACGCCGGTGGAGAAATTATGCCTTTGTTTATATTTTTCATGTACTAAATTGAGGCATTACCTGCTTTCCAACGAGTGCATAGTGGTGAGCAAGGCCGATGTGATGAAATACATGCTATCGGCCCCTGTGTTGAAAGGACGAGTTGGGAAGTGGATCTTCGCTTTAACAGAGTTTGATCTTCGATATGAATCGGCCAAAGCGATTAAAGGACAAGCCCTGGCCGATTTCATCGTTCAACATAGAGATGACTCAGTTGCATATGCAGACATTGTACCGTGGACATTATATTTCGACGGATCCGTCTGCAGACACGGTTGCGGTATCGGCCTAGTCATCATATCCCCTCGGGGGCCAAGTTTTGAGTTCGCTTTCACTATCAAGCCTTATTATACCAACAATCAAGCAGAATATGAAGCGGTGCTGAAAGGCTTGCAGTTATTACAAGAAGTCGAGGCCAATGCCGTGGAAGTCATTGGTGATTCACAACTAGTAATTAGTCAACTTTCTGGGGAGTATGAGTGCAGAGACGATATTCTCAAAGTCTATAATGAGGAATGCACAGAGTTATTACACGGTTTCCGGATCGTAACGATGAGGCACATACCCAGGAAGCAGAATTTTGAAGCCAATGATTTAGCTCAGGGGGCATCGGGATACAGGCCGATGGCTAAAGACATTCCAATTCAGATTGCTCTCGTGCACGCCGATGATTGGAGGATTGATATCATTGAGTATTTGAGAAACCCTTCCCAATCGGCATCACGAAGAATGAAATATAAAGTTTTACACTATGTCTTACTGGACGATAACCTATATTATCGGACGGTTGATGGTGTCCTACTCAAATGCCTAGGTCCTGAGGAGGCTAAGACCATTATGGGCGAAGTACATGAAGGGATTTGTGGCACCCATCAATCGGCCCATAAAATGAAATGGCTGATGAAGCGCGTCGGATATTTTTGGCCAACCATGCTAGAAGATTGCTTCAAGTATTACAAAGGATGTCAGGATTGTCAGAAATTTGGAGCAATTCAGAGAGCACCGGCGTCGGTTATGCATCCAATCATAAAGCCGTGGCCGTTTCGAGGATGGGGAATAGATATGATCGGCCAGATTAACCCACCATCAAGTAAGGGACACAAGTATATATTAGTGGCTACAGATTACTTCACAAAGTGGCTTGAGGCCGTTCCTCTCAAGAAGGTTGATTCCAAAGACGCTATTCAGTTCGTCAAAGAGCATATCATATATCGGTTTGGGTTACCTCAGACAATAACTACAGATCAGGGATCAATCTTCGTGTCTGACGAGTTCGTCCGATTTGCTGACAGCATGGGCATCAGATTGCTCAATTCTTCTCCTTACTATGCGCAGGCTAACGGGCAGGCAGAGGCTTCCAACAAGTCTTTAATCAAATTAATCAAGCGGAAAATTGACGAACAGCCGAGGCAATGGCATACAACGCTGGCCGATTCCCTTTGGGCGTATCGGATGGCTTGCCATGGTGCAATCCAAGTGCCTCCCTATCAGCTGGTCTACGGGCATGAAGCTGTACTACCGTGGGAAACCGCCATCGGCTCAAGAAGGATTGCTTTGCAAGACGACTTGACAGCCGACGAGTACCATAATCTTATGGTTGATGAATTGGACGATTTGGCACATGTTCGATTACGGGCCTTGGAGAAACTTAAGCGTGATAAAGATAGAGTAGCCCATCATTATAATAAAAAGGTCGTTGCCAAATCGTTTGAGGAAGGAGACCTTGTGTGGAAATTGATAATGCCGATTGGTTCCAGAGATAATAAATTCGGCAAATGGTCACCTAATTGGGAAGGCCCCTTTCTAATTCATCGATGTGTTCCTCACAATGCCTATCTGCTCAAGGGATTAGATGGCGAGATTTACGGACGAGCTCTCAACGGCAAATACTTGAAACAATATTATCCCAGTATCTGGATTGACTCATGATCGGTCCTCTAGCCGATTTATGCTTACAGCCGATGTAGTCAAACATCGTCTTTAGATGGCCGATAAATACTATCGCCCTTAGTTCAAATTTTAGAATATGAGCCCTCATCTTCCAAAATTTGGGGGGCATATATACAGGAATTTTCAAGGATTTTTCAAATTTTCAAGGATTTTTCAATTTTCAAAGATTTTTCAAAATTTGGCGATTGACTTCGGCTTTCTGGCCGATGTGATTGTTTATACAGGAATTCTCAAGGATTGTTCAGTTTGGCGATTGACTTCGGCTCTCTGGCTGATGAGATTGCTTATAATGGGATTGTTCATGTTAAAGATATATATGTCTGGAATTTGCGAAACAAATTCGGCTGCACGGCCGATAAAGGGTGAGAGGATTTCAGAATCAATAAATTAGGCTGGAATTATCAAAACAAATTCGGCTGCATGGCCGATAAGGTGTATGGTTATACATTGTAGAAGGAACATGTGCTACATCACCCTATGAAGTCTGCAATAGCAGCAATGGCTTTACAACGGATTTGCTCAACGTCTTCGATAGCCTGGGCATCATCGGCCATCGTCCCTGGGATTGGTTTCAGTGACTTGCTTAGGGTCGCGAGGTACTTGGCCGATGCCTTGAGCTTTGCTGTCTGATCTTCTATGATCTTGGGTGATGCAGCTATCCCGGCTTCGACTTCCTGGATTTCTTGGCGTGTAGCGGCCAGCTTCGATTCTAGCTCTGCCTCGAGGCGACGGAGTTCTTCAAGCCTATTTTTCAGCACAATCGGCTCCACCGCTAGCTCGTCCAACCTGGTCTTATCGGCGTTCACTTGAGCTTTGCTAGCGGACAGGGCCGATTCTAGATGTTCGCGCTGTCGTCGCTCTGCAAGTCTTTCTTTTGCTCTGAAAAGCTTGAATCGGTATTGTTCCAGGAAGATGGCCGGCGTGAGGATTTCCATCAGGTTTTCGGGCAGTTCGTCTTGGATTTCTTGTACCCTAACTCTGATGGAGGAGCAGTCTTCTACCAAACACTCCAGCGAGGCTTCTAGCCGATTCCCAATATCAGTCAGCCGGTTCTTCAGATCATCGGAGATTGGTGCCCTGGCCGTGCTGGGTAGTTCTTTATCCTCATCATCAAGGAACTGGCCGATATCGAAGGAGAACATATCGGCTAGGTTCTGCAAATATCAACATGGGTTGAGGTTAGCCTTGTCAATCAGGAATCGGCAGAAAGAGGATCAGGGTAATCATGGTTACCTGTGTTGGAGCGTTGGTGGTGCTTACATCGGCCTTCCTTTGCTTTGTCGACATAACGGGCGAGGGGGCTGGCCGATGTGGTGAAGGTGATGGAGCCCTAGGCTGAAGAAGCAAGAAATTGGTGAATAGGGTTATGTGGTTAGAGAAATAATGCAAAAAATCAACTCTTACCGAGACAGTCGGAGAGGGTGGTGGAGAAGGAGAAGGGGTTCTCAATCGTGCCTTGGCTTGTTCGCGTCGTTGTAAAGTTGTTTTCTTGGATCTTGGCAAAGGGGCCGATTGAGTTCTCTCCTTCAATACAGACGACACCGCAGCCTGAAAAGGATAGGAAGTTAAAGTGTGACAGTGCAAGAAGATTATGCAAATACAAAGAAGAGAGTATATTGACCTTGCGAACTGCGTGCCTAGTCCTTCTTGGTTGTGGGGCATCATCTTGGTCATCGGCTGGTGGGATCTCAGCAGTTTCGGCCGATGGCTCTTGGGTGGTTTCGACCGATGGGTTTTCTTCTTCGTGTGCATCGGCCGCTGCTGCATCGATTTCCTCCTCCATCACTTGTTCTTTGAGAAATTCTTCCAAGGAGGGGTCTAGCTCTTCGGCTTCGGCCTGGTCGTCTGTTTTGGCCTTCTTGCTGGCTTTCTGTGAATTGCCTTTGGCCGGCGCCTTTCTCTTGGGGTTTTCTTTAAGCATCGGACCTTGGAGAAGTGATGCCACTTTTGGGGAAGTAAGGCCGATGATAGACTCCAAAATGGTTGACCCCGAAGGAGCTACGGCTTGAGCATAGAAGATTTTCCGTCCGCTGTTGCTCACAGATGGAATCGGCTCATCCGGGACTTGAGGGCTGATGCCTTGGATAAGTTCTGTCACATAGAACCTGGCCGATTGATGAAAAATGTGAGCGGCCCACTCTTGCCACCAAGTTTGGAAGTTAATATGCACGAAGGCATTCAGATGCAGCCGATCGCAGTCACCAAGATTGGGGGGCTCGATTTCCATTGCTTTGTTCATGATCAGGGCCGATGGGACTGTGCCTCTACTCTCTAGGAGCTTATGAAGATATAAGCTGATGGGAAGTTGTCCGAGCCCGCATTGTCTAGCAGCTGTCATTGGGGTGTAAAACTCATAAGACAGGCTGGTACTCCTTCCCTGAAAGACGCCTACTGGGAGCAGGCATGGAGTGAGGCCGATCATGAATAATTCCCTTGATTCCAGGTCATCATTTATTAAACTCAGTTGCAGATCATCTGGAAGCTCGAAGTCCTGGTCCGATGTATAGACAAACATATCCATCTTGGCTGATGGAGGGCCGGTGAAAAAGCGGATGAACCATGTAGCCATGTCATCGGCCGATTGATCTGCGCCGGGGTAGATGGAGGCTGCTTCCCCGTAGGACATGCATCTTCTGTTCCTGGGGTCTTCGTGATCGGCATATCTCGATGGGAAGCGAGAATCTGATAGAGGTGGCCGATCAACCATGGTGTTGGTGTATATGGTTAGCCAGAGTTGAACGAACCACCATGGTCCTCCATGAGCCACAGTCTGTTTTAGCATCAAGTCTTGTGTGGAAACATGGAGTAGCCGATATACAGCTCCTAGAAGGTATCGGCCCAAGGGGATTTGTCTCTTGTCGACCAAAGCTTGAGCCAAGTGTTGACAGTTTGTAGTGGGGCCGCAGGTCGATCCGCAGAAGACAAATCTCTCCAACCACAGTGTCAGGAAAGCTACGTGTTCTCGCTCTGAGACCGATCCCTATTCCATGTGTTCAGAGATATATCCGGACCAGCCTCCGATTTTCTTGGTCTTCAACTTGTGGCTGCTGTTTGCCAGGAGGCTGAAGGGGTTGATCTCGGAGCTGATATCCAATCCAGTGAGTACCTTGATATCTATAAGGGTTGGGGTCATCGGACCTTGCTTGAACATAAAGGCGTTCAAGGTACTTGACCAGAAGTAGCTGGCAGCTGACATTAATGGTTCATTCTTCTTGGTATCGGCCAGGGACAGAGTTATGCATTGGCCGATTCCAATCTCGTCCCAGTGGACTTGTTTGACGGCAGCGATTCTTTTGTGCCAGGTCCTATATCCGTTTAGCTTCGACGGCCATGACCTGAAGGTGTGCTTCCACGCCGAGACAGTGGGTTTGGCTTGCCTGAAAGGAATTCTGTCTGTTTCGGCGTTGATGAGCCAGGTTGGGTCGCAGTCGCCCATGGGGCCCAGGAGAAAGCGATGGGACTTGTCATCGGTAGGAATCAAGATTTGGTTTTTGAAGACCTAAAACGTGAGAACAACGATGAAAATATAAGACCTGAGGCGGGCAGAAAGTAAAGACCTAATTTGGGGAAATCGGCGGAAAGGGTAATAATGCGGGCTTTGAAGGAATTGACTTACCGCAGGGATCTCGGAGGCGTAGAACGGGGCAGAAGCCATCGTTGTTGGAGGGGTCGCTGTGAAGGGGGTCGATGTTGACGAGACGCCGAGGGGTCGCCGGAGTTGAAGAACACGAGGAGTTTGTTGAATCGGCGGCGAAAGGATTCGAATCTGGATCTGTGCGGTTTTCAGGTTAGACCTAGCAAAAAGTCGATGAGTTCCCTGGAGCTAATTCCGCCACATTATATAATGAAGCGGAATTGGGGGGCATGTGTTAACGACGGATTTTGGTAATCGATTTGGAAAGGAAAGAGGAAACCGAAGCAGAGAGGAAGGATTGAGTTGGAATCGGACCAGGCTTTGTATCGGACCCGGTAATCGTATCGGACTTTGGGGGTGTTGCTATAAAGGGCATATCGGCCGATACGGATTTGGTTTGGTCATGGGCCGATACGGGTTGTGAGTTGACAAGTGTCAACGTGGACTTGGTCTGGGCTCGAAGTAAGCTTCAAGGAAGTTGCCAAATAGAGATAAAGTTCGGTTTTAGGCAATTGTATCTTGTAAATTAGGTAGTTTAGATCTAATCTGTGGCTAGAGTCTGTCGCAAATACTTGTTTGTTAGTTGTAGATAAGATCGTACCCTACAAGGGTTCTGTTGTAACCAAGGGTATAAATATCCCGATAGTTTGTACATGTAACTCTCTCGAATCAATCACACAAAAACCAGTTCAATCTACTTTAGGCGCATCGCCAACCTTCGCAAGAGGTCTTCTTCGACGAGTTCTTGCTTCCTCGGAGCAGAGGTAAGAACTCGTCCCCGACGATCTGCATCGTCGGGGCTAGTGTGTCGTTTTAGACACATTAAGCCTCGATGATGTGATCGTCGATTATCATGTCTTGAATAGTTTTGACAGGTATTCTAATTAAGCCTCGCCAGCGGTTTACTCGTTTTAGGGTTTATTGTTGACGATGGTTTAATTCTTATGCTTGGCTAAATTGTCCAATACATTTACCATCCCCAAAAGCGATCGAAGACCTGACTTTCTTTGTGTTAACTCTCGATCTACACTTTGAGTTGCTATCGACCCTAGTCGTGTTTCGAGGTTTAACCTAAAGCCTGTTTTTGATCGTAATTAAGGATAGCGCCGGGGTTTCAGCCGGTCTTGCCTAATGCATGTGATTATTTTATGTTCTTGCATGTGTTTGCCACTTATGCAGGCGGATTGGTAAATATAAATACATTGATTACAGGGTGTTCTTAGGATTTCTCTGTGGTTGGCATATTTATATTGACCGATTGACTTGTATAAGTTTACATTAGAGTATTAGCTAGTGTATTTATCTTCATGCTACCCTCATCGGCCGATTCCAGTAATTCGCTATAAACATGATCACATGGGCCGATGAGATTAGATCTACTTTATTAGTTCTATCTTATTACTACCTCAAGTAAGCCGATACAGGTTTGCCCTATCGGCCAGGCCTTCACGATGCAACATCGGCCTATCGGCCGATTGGCCATCGGTTCTCACATGGCTTACTTGTTTAATCTTGTTGATTGCAGATCAAATCAACTGGCACGCTCTACTTACGACTAGGCAAGCCATTTGGACCTGCACTGGAGCTAAGCAGATCTCCCAGGCCGCCGTGGTAACGCGGAACCCGTTTGGTTGCTGGACGGGTCGAAATTCTGCGCCAACACTATGATGTTACTTCCAAGTGATAGTTGAAATCCAGAGCCTTTGTTTTTTCAAAGGAATAAAAAATATTAAGTTCCTCAATAGTGATAAATTCCCACAAGAGTCATATGATGATATTATTGAATAGCCTATACAGATATGTTGCTTGTTATTGCATATAGCTTTTTCAAATTGTTACGACTCTTGTGAGATTCTTTTCATGTTTTCTTGATCAAGATATCTCTCACGTGCACCCACCATATATGCTTGACCACTACACTAGAGGTTAGCAAAAACATGCCGTATACCAATCATAGTTGTTTGACCTCTCCATTGGGAATTAGCAACATCTCCATCCACCAAATAAATACTCCACCATGTCAGTCAAAATATTACTCCTAGTAGTTTGAAATAAGAGATGTTGATGAAAAAGAGGAAAAAGGAGGTAGAAAATAGAAAATATTGTCAATCATCATGAGGAAAAAAAATTGAGAAAAAGGAGAAAAGGAGTGTATGCTTAACAATGTTTTTGAGCAGCATGAGAACAAAGAGTTAGAAGAAAATAGCCATATCTTAAGTTAGGAATTAAAGAGAGTTTATGACAAAGGAGTACCACATACACTTTCCATCATATAGCCACACACTTTACACATCTTGATCAGATTTTATGATTCCTTTCTCCTTGTATCCTCTTTTTGATTTTGCAATATATGTGATACAAATATTGCCACATCTTTTATTTCTACCTTGAGCTCCACATATAAACCTTCAAAGGTAGGATGATAAAGAGGCAACGCTATGCCTTGTTGAGGAATATTATACACATTAAGCCATCGAGAGTATCATTCGAGGGACTTTTGTTTTGATTGCAAATATTCTTGAAAACCTCCGGAAGGAAAGTTGAACAAAAGAGTAAGTGATTGGTGCTCTACGATCCGTTCTGTCTCTCAACTGCCCAAGACGAGGAGAAGCTACAAGCCCTATGGGGAATAAGGTAATAAAGGTAAAAGTACTATAGCCAATTTATTCAAATCTTAGGTAGAAGGATATGTTGTAGGCATAGTACTAATGTGAAATAAAACATGGTAGCAACTTCTAATGAACAACCTATGTTTTATCTTCACTCGGGACGAACAAAGGTTAAGCTTGGGCGTGTTGTTGATGGTCGTTAAGTACCAATTTCGACCGCCAAATGTCATAATAAATAAAGGGGGAACTAGCATTTCTTACATGTATATCAATAATAAATAATGTAGTTCCACTATACTTGTAGAATTAACATGTATGCAGAGAATAAACATCAAGGTGGAGGAGAAATGAAGTCGGCATGTAAGTAAACACACATCTGGCGAATCACGTGAGAGCACATAGATTGAGGAGCCCACAAGTCAGCTCAAACTATGTTTTTACTTCACCGCCTTCCCGGCAGAAATAAAAATACAATACCCTTGGGAATGCTCATGGGTGAAGTGCTACAGCGGTATCTGTGCACTTGTGGATTTATCTATGAATGTCAGAAATACCAACACAAGTAACGAATGAGTCAATCTTAGAGACATGGGAAGGGTTCTAGGAATATATCCAGACTTCGTCTCGCCATGGGATGGACGATTGGCTCATCATCCAGAATTTCTACAATAGGCTGACACCTGCAACCCATAATCACATTGACATTGCTATTGGAGGAGCCTTATTTTCATTAACTATTGCTCAAGCAACAGGGTTGATAGAGAAGATTGTCTCCAACCAAGGGTGACGCGAAGAATGACTCCAACCTCGTTAGCGAGGCATGCGTACCATTAAGGAAACAAACATGCTCACCGCTAAATTGGACATCCTCGTGAAGCGCCTGGACGAACACACTCGTGAGAAGGCGGAGATGTACGGTATTGCCCAACCACTAGAAGTCCAACTAACATGCGAAACAGCAATACCAGACACTCAGTAAATGATTGCCCCAAGACCATGAAGACGTGATCTTCATGAACGACAACAACAAGCAGTACCATCCACTTGGAGGCCAGGGGTGAAACCAACCACGCCCATACTATGAAGGTAGTAACACTATTAATTTAAATCCTAGCCAGTCCTCCTTGAAGGATCTTGGCTTTGGCCATGCCAAAATCAACGAAACTATGTCCAAGAAGTTGGTGGGCCATGACAAAACCTTGGAAATCATCCACACCAAAATGGAAGGACTTTCCTCGGCTATCAAGAACCAGCTGAGATTCAAGATGTTAGAGACTCAACTAGCTCAGCTAGTAGCTATCGTTCCCTCCGCCGAGACAAGGAAGATTCCGGGACAACCAGAGCCGTCCCTGGAGAACTTCAATGCGGTGACCACGAGAGGAGACAAGACCACTCGTGATCTATCGTACCCAACTTAGGTAGACAAGGGGATGGAGAGCCAGGAGGAGGATCCCTCTACTGACGACTTCGACAAGGCATATGATGGGATAATGGCTCTGCAAGATTTCATTGACACAAACAGCCTGTTGTTCCCCCACTGTAACAGGAAGCTAACCATGAATGAGCATTTCAGCCGTTCATTGAGATGATCCAGAAGATCAATATCAATATTCCGTTGCTGGATGCCATGCATGTGCTAGCCTATGCACACTACTTCAAGGACATCATCAGCAACAAATGATCGATGCCCACCACGGAGATCGTGAAGCTCACGAAAGAGTGTAGCGCGGCTATACTTAACTAACTTTCTAAGAAGAAGAAGGATCTAGGGTGTCCCACCATGAATTATTCAATTGGGAGGTAGCACTTCAACCACACGCTATGCGACCTTGGAGCAAGCGTCAGTGCCATCCCCAAGGTAGTCTTCGATCAGCTGAATTATACTACTCTATCACCTACACCAGTGATGCTGAAGCTGGCCCGATTTAATGGTCCGCTATCCAGTGGGAACTGCCGAAGACACCGATGAGAATCCGAGGTTGGTTCATCCCCGTCGACTTTGTGGAGTTGGACATGGACACCGACAAGGATATAACACTTATCCTTGGGCGTCCATTCGTAAGCACCGTGGACTCACGCATCGATGTGCGAGCTGGAAAAATCTGACTCCACACAAAAGGCAAGAAGGAGAAGTTTGACTTCCAACCTCGAAAGGAGCAGTGCTCAATGATCAAAATAAAGTATGGGCCGAGCAGGCAGAATATCCAAATGGTCGAGGTGAAACCCTTGTGGCATTTATGGTGTTGAAGAGGGAACTCCCTCCCCAATACCGCAATATCAAGACGCCCAAAAGGCAGGGGGCAAGGTCAAAGCAGTAGCCCCCCAAGTCCATGGAATCGTCGACACCACCAAAACCAAAGAAGACCAAAAAGGTGTGGTGAGCAAAACTAAAGTCATCCATCTCATCATCTCTGGAGCCAGATGTCACGTCAACAAATTGAACGTGATGGACAAAAGTCCCACTTATTGCACTTAAAATGATGAGTCCTGCGCCGAAAGGTAAACTCGGTAGTCATCTCAAATTTGCCTTTTCCCAACTACAAATTTGATTTTTAAACATGCATTTGCATATTTGATTTTCCTACCATATTTTATTTTTCAAACTTTGCATTCCAGAAACAATTTTGCTGAAAACCAAATTTAGTAGAGGATGTCATTATTTCTAACCTGAAATGAGATTACCACGGGGGGGCCATTAGGGTTCGGCCGACCCCCTTGTTTGGCCGAACCAAGGGTAGCTTTCAACCCATAAAAGCCACCCCATGGCTCTTGCTCTAATTACCCCAAACCAAGTTGCAAGTGTTTGCTCTTGGATTCTCTCTTTGTCTTAAGGTTTCTCTCATGTTTTTGTCCCAAGTTTGAACAAAAATATTTGCTTCCTTCTTCTCTTGTATTTCAACTGAACCTTGTGTGTTGAGCTATAAGAACGTGTTGTGGTGGCACTACTATCCCACAAGAACGATTGTTGTGGTGCAGTCTTGTTCGCAAGAATGATTTTTGTGGAGTGTTATCACCCACAAGGACAAATTTATAGTGGCAACCAAACTCCACAAGAACGACTAACTCTTGGATGGCTAACTTGCTTTTGCTAACATAATGTCACACCCCAAAGTTCTCCCAAATCATAAAAATTAAATTTAATAATTTATCTGAGAAATTGTTTAATTAAATCTGGAGAAAAATCCAATCAATTAATGCATTAAAGAAGTGAAAATGGCAAGGTGGAATTTTTCTTGAGTTCCCCATGTCAAAATACAATAACAGGATTTTTAGTGGAATTTTCAGAGCCCTAAAAATAATTTTAACCAATTAAAAACCCTCAAGCGCAATAAATTAAACCCTGGAAATCCTTTTTCCTTTCCTTTTTCTGTTTTCTTTTTCTTTTTCCTCTTCTTGGGCCGTCGGCCAATTCCTCCTCCCTCCCGGGCCGCCGCCGCGCACGCCTCCCCTCCCCTCCCGGGCCGGCCTAGCCGCCGCGCCGCGCCCGCGCCGTCTCCCCTTCCCAGGCCGGCCCGAGGCCGCGGCCCGAGCCGCTCGGAAGTCCGCCGCGCCTCCCCCGCGCCGCTCGCCCGCTGACGCGTGGGCCCGCGCCCGAGTCGTCTCCGACTCGGCCGGTGCCGCCACCCGCCCGCGCCGCCGTGTTTCACGGGGACTCCGCAACCGCCGCCGCCCGTGCCCTGGCCCTTCCCTATTTATTTCCCCGCGCCGCGACCCCTCTCCCGTTTCCCAAGCACCGCCGCCTCTCCCCAAAACCCTAAAGCCGCGCCGCCGCCGTCTTCCGCCATCGGTAAGCACCGCCGCCACCGCCCCTTTACCCCTCTCCGCCGCCGCCGTGCGCGCGCCCGCTCTGCCGCTCGGTTGCCGCCCCGCATGGCCGTCGCGCCGCTTCACCGCTGCCCGCGAGCCGCCGCTCCGCCGTCTCCCGGGCCGCGCCGCGCAAACCCTAGTGCCGCCGCGCGCCATGGCCGGCTCGGTCGAGCCCGAGCCCGGCCGCTCGGCGCCCGCGCGCCTCAGCCGCCCGATCGGCCGCCCGGGCCGATCTGGGCCGTCCGCGCTCGCCCGCGTGGCCGCCGCGTCCCCCGCGCCGCCCCGCCGCGTGGCTGCCGCGTCGGCGCCACGTGTGCGCCACGTGGTGCGCAGCCGCCGCCGCCGCGGCTGACGTCCGCTCTAGCCGCTGACGTCAGCCCTAACCGTGACGTCAGCCCTAAGGGTTTATTGCGCAATAAATAATGAAGGATTTTTTTCTGTTTATAATAAAAACACAGATAACTTCAAAAATTCATAACTAATTCATCCGGACTCCGTTTTAGTCCGTTCAAGTCTCAGAAAATTCATAAAAATGTCTAGAATCCATTAAAAATAGTTTTGTTCTCTGTTTTAGTAGACTTATAGCATGTATTGTTGTTTGCTTTATTTGCCGCATAGATTCTGGTAATTCCGACGCTTCCGTTTACTTCAAAGTCGTTGCCGAGGTTGACCCAGCGCAAGAGCAAGGCAAGTCATACATATTCATTTGATCATGTTGTACCTAAATTGCGAAACAGTCTTATTTTTCTCTAAATACTGCATTGTTTTATAATGTCATCTATGGGTTAATTTACCTATTGTACTCAGCCTTATATTGCAATTACCTTATTCCTTTGATAGCTTGGGAAATAATTTGAGTAGTTGCTACAATAGAACTTGCTTAGCCCTGCTTAGAAACATTAGCTCACAATTGGGATATTTAAAGCTTCATTAATACTTAATGCTGGTTATTTCATGTTGGCTCGCGATGGTTAATCGTGGGTGATTTAATCATTGTTTCAACTAAAATCTTGATTAATGGTGGGTTGTGAGCACATAGTTTTGATGGTCGTGCTCATGACAATTAAGGACCGGTACGCGGGAAACCCTGGAAGAATTACCGTACTTTTCACAAGCCAGCGTGGGTAATGGCTGGATTTGGAGTATAGCTTTTTCCTAGCCGACTTTCCCCGGAAAGGGTGGGCGTGATGTAGTTGGTTCGGTCGGGGATATACTGGTTGACCGGCTGCCGGATTCACCAAGGCACAAGGAGGGCTGCCCGCTGCCGGGAAAGGGAGCGGGGGCGAAACCTGAGGTGTGGTGCGATTGGTTAGGAAGGGTTATGCGAAGGGTCCTGTCACAGCTCCTTTTCCGGTGTACCGTGGTGGTATGTCGGCGCACGGTAACGTGTTGTAGGACTGTGTCTTGTGGGTACAGTTGTACACCTCTGATCAGAGTAAAACTATTCGAATAGCCGTGCCCGCGGTTATGGGCGATCAACCAGATTCACCGTGATTAGTTGAATTTTCTAATAATTTGACTTAATGGAACTGGTTTAGTTCAGGTGGATGGTTTGGGCCTGTCGCAACGTGGTGTAGCGTTGGACAGTGATGGTTTAATTATGATTAATTAATTCAACTGTTTTACTGTTTTCAACTATTGTTTTTAAATGCGTATTTTATGCAAAATAGCTTTTGCAGCTCTCCTTTGTTATTACTTGCATCATTATTTTCCTTTCCGGTATGACTTGTTGAGTACAGTGGGTAGTACTCAGTCTTGCTTTATTTTCCCCACACCAGAGTTGGAGTATGTTTCAGAGGAAGACTTTTCAGAGGAATAGGCTTGTTGCTACCGTTGAGGACTGCCTGTGGAGTGGAGCCGCTACGTTGCGAGTGTTTAGTTTATTAGAATAGTTTGTTTCCTTTTTCCGCTGCAGTTTTGTAAGAGATTTTTATTGTTTTGTAAGACGTGGATCTGTATGGCAACTTTGTCATTTGTGTACCCTGGCTGGTCCTGGACAGGGATTTTAATACACAATTTGCTTTGGAAATTCTGGTAGTGAATTTCTGGGTGTGACACATAACCCGTTCTGGAGTGCTCTTGTGTTTTTTGCTTGTGTGTGCAGGATGAAGAAGAGCGCCAAACATTTAATCAGCGCAAAAAATACGGGACGAGTTCGAGCTCACTACATGATTCCCATAGCTCAAGCATGTTCCCATCCAATTAGTACGCGCAGAGTGACGAGCAAGCAGAGTCCCATGGCCATGTGCCCATAGATGAGGACCAAGGCGAGCCAAACTTCCGTCCTAACACTGAGCTCGTCTTGCAAGGTGCTGAGGAGAGGCAAGCCTATACCATCCTCAAGAATCGTGTGTTCGCTCACACGCAAGCATATGACCCGGACCTACCTGCCAAAACTGGTACGGATGTTGATTTTGTTAATGTGTGGCAATCGATAGGCTTGGAAGGTTTTGTGCCAATAGATGATCATGGTTCACGTTTTCTCACTATATAATTCCTCTGCACCTTGCGAGACATGGGGGATGGCATTATGTTCCGATTCTTCAGAACGGAATACCATCTCACATGAAAGAATCTTAATCTTTCTCTGGGATTCAACAGATGGTGTTCTATGGACTTGGAGTCAGCGACTTCAAGTTTCTACATAAACGAGTTCTGGCATCACATTTCGGGTGAGGCTGTATGTGGGAAACCGCAAACCCATGACATCCACAATCCCACATTGCGCTTGATACACAAATGGTTGGCTTTTACTCTCTTCTCTCGGGAAGATGTGACGCCGATTCGCAATGATCAGTTGATTGTTAGAAAATCTTAAGATGATAGGACCAATAGAGTGCACATCATTAATCACTCGGATAGTTGTCAAAATTAGAGCATTGGAGGATGGTCCAATTGTAGACATTCCACAACCTGGCTCCATCATTGACGAGGATTATCTTGTGCAAGGTCCTACATTGAAACATTGTCAAAATGGCAAAGCAGCAACCCCCCAAGTCCGCAGAATTATCCATACCATTGAAACCAAAGAAGACGAAGAAGGTGTGGTGAGCAAAACCACAGTCATCCATCTCATCATCTCCGGAGCCGGATGCTGCGTCAACAAATTGAATGTGACGGAGAAAAGTCCTACTCATGGGACTTAAAATGATGAGTCTTTCACCGAAAGGTAAACTAGGTAGTTATCTCAAATTTGCTTTTTCCCAACTACATATTTTAGTTTTCAACTTGCATTTGCATATTTGCTTTTCCTACCATATTTGATTTTTCAAACTTTGCATTCTGAAAAGAATTTTGCTAAAAACCAAATTTGTGATTTCATCGTGAGTAGTGGGCAGATTTTTCTTGAAAGGAAGACCCACTAAATGCAATTTTGGAGTCATGTGAGCTGGTCCCCTAATTTTATCTATTTGAAAATAAAACGGGGACCATTTGAGGACTTTAATAGGTCTGAAATGACTTCTTTCATGCACTCATTCTTTCACTTTTATTTAGTAGAGGATGTCATTGTTTCTGACCTGAAATGAGAGTAGCATGGGGGGCCATAATGGGTTGGCCGAACCCCTTGTTCGGCCAAACCAATGGTCCAATCATAGACATTCCCTATCCTCGCTCCATCTTTGATGATGATTATTTTGTGCAAGGTCATACTTTGAAACATGATCTGAATGCGTCCCTTGTGTTTTTCTTCCCCGGATATACAAATGAAATTCCATTACTTAACTCATGGTTTCATTTGTATTAGTGTCAGGTGCTAACCATACCTCTTGTACCACGAGAGGTAGCTCACAGGAGTAGTGTTTCTGGTAGGATGACTCAGAGCATATCGAGGAATGAAATCATGGAGCAGCCACTGCAACAGCCATAGTACCTATTCATGCAGCATGCGGATTGGAGTCAACCTGGGTGTACACCCGGTTGGGACCAACCATCACCAACATCTGAAGTAGGTGGCTCGCCTTGGCAGATCGCGAGTAGTGGCCACTGGGGGCAACCCAGTAGATGCTGGGACAACATTCCTAGTGCAGACCACTCCTCTGGGTCTATGGGATGCCCCCTTCATTTGGTGCATACCGCTCTTTCTTGGCTCGAGGTTATCGTGACTTCGGCCGTGGATTTGCGGATATCACCTGTAGGATCGAAAAGCAAGAACTAAGCCAACCAGAGGGGGGAACGGTTGTACTACCCAAAAACAAAAACTTTTAGCAGAATTAAAAGTTACCCTTAAATCAATGTAGATTGATCTGACCAAAACAGATCGGCCGGTCTGGCTGCGCCTTAGCTATAGGTCTGACCGATATTGATCTCCCGGTCTAACTGCCCCAAAGTCGCCTCTGCCTCCTGTCGTAGTCACCAGTCTGACCGCCGTGTCCCCGCCTGTCTGACCGCTGTGATGCCGCCGGTCAGACCGCCGGTGTCTTGCTAGTTAGACTGCCGAACTCGAGCAAACACAAATTGAAGATCTCTTAAAGTAGATGACAAGTTTATTACTTCTCTCTGTGTTTACAAAGTGCAACAACAACACTCTTCACAAAAATCTCGACTAAACTCGAAACCCTAACTAAACGCACAACTCATTGCTCTCAAAAACGATACCGGGAGGCCACACCCTCCCTCTCTATTTATACATGAGGTAAGCAGCCAAAAGCCACGAACCAAACTCATACAAGAAATCCTAATCCACCTAGGAAACCTTCCCATACAAAAAACCAACTTTACATATTCCAATTATACCAAATTTGGACTCCTTCCAAATTCGACTCCGCATCCCATATGCACACAATATCTCCATCGTATGCTATATGGAATCTTCACCAACCACGTGCATTGATCTTTAGCCTAAGTATCCCGCATGATATCTGACCGTCCAGACATCACCTTATCTCCAAGTTGATTCCCGATCCATCACCGACAATACTCTCCCGAGACATAAAGATTACCTACACATGAATCAAACAAAGAAACCATATCCGAGCACAAGCTATCTCCAACTTGACTCATTGTTAGCACACAATAGTATTATATACGCATAGTATCCATCTAGAAG
This sequence comes from Oryza officinalis, assembly GCA_008326285.1. Lineage (NCBI taxonomy): Eukaryota > Viridiplantae > Streptophyta > Magnoliopsida > Poales > Poaceae > Oryza > Oryza officinalis. The sequence goes on along the minus strand of BDMV01000012.1, from coordinate 14,858,118 downwards.
CCATAAACACAAATTAACCACGGATATCCAATGAAACAACCCGAAACCAAAACCGACACAGGGTCGGCCAATCAGACCGCGGGCTGGCCGGTCTGACCGCACACATACCGCCGGTCTGACCGGCCATACCTGCCAGGTCTGACGGGACCCAACAAAACATCGGTCCCTGAAAATTTAATCTCACAAGCCACTTCGCCAATAATCTCCAAATATCAAAACCAATAACCACAGATGTCAATTGTTCATCACAACAAAAGAATCAAACACACTTTGATTTTACAATCTCCCCCTTGATGAACACATTGGCAAACCCATCAAAAATGTTTGTTTTGGTGTTTTGAAAAAAAATAAAAATAAAAACAAAAACAAAAACTTCTCCCTCTTTTGAAAAGAAAGAAATCTCCCTTGACCTGAAAAACTTGCACTGTTTGTATCTCTTCTCCCCCTTTTGACAATGATTTCATCAAGCATAGAAATTATGTTGAGTTAATATTCAAGAGCTTAATAACACACATATAGTAATTCATGTCATGTGTTGCAACAAAGAGAAGATAAACCCATCAATTATATAGCAAGAATAGACTATAGGATGATCATAAACCAAAGATTTTACAATTAAGTTCAATAATGCAATCAAGATTCATGAATTCAAAAGATTTATAATGCAACATCTTTACAAACGCATAAGTTGAAAAATAAACCCACACATATAGACCTATTGCAACCATTACTCTTTTTCAAATTAGTTTTAGCACAAAACAACCAAGAGATTTTTTCATATTTATTTGAGCCTATTTTTGCTCATATTTTTCTCAATTATTCCAGGTACGTCCTTGTTGTCAAGACTGTTTCCAAGGATTTGGCACCCATTATTTTTGCTCATATCGAATACGTCCTTGTCGTTAAGACTGTTTCCAAGGATTCGGTATTCATCTTTTTCTCTCATAAATATTTTTAATTCTCTAGCACAATGCGCAATTTCAAAGCTATTTGAGGAATAACAATTCAACAAAGCATGTATATAAGCATTTATAATTCAACCTATGCATTAGTATCAATATTGCAAATTTTATTAATTCAAATATGAAATGTAAGTGTCATGCATCATCTCCCTTAAAAGCAATATCTAAACCTTATGAAAATACGATAATTCATACAAGCTATAAAATAGACAAATAAACCTTCAAAGTATTGCTAGCATGAACAAAGAAAACACTATACGCATAATTGCTGGCGTAGAATTTAGACCCGCCTCACGACCAAACGGGTTCCACGTTTCCACTGCGGCCTGGGAGATCTGCTTAGCTCCAGTGCAGGTCCAAAGGCTTGCCTAGGTGCGTGTAGGGCATGCTAGTTGATTTGATCTGCAATCAACAAGATAAACAAGCAAACCGTGTAAGTAAACAATGGCCGATTGGCCGATAGGCCGATGTCGCATTGTCATGACCTAGTCGATAGGGAAAAGCTTTATCGGCTCACTTATAATTGTGATAAATAAAATCAGAATATAGATCTAATCTCATCGGCCTTCATCAACATGTTAATGTCGATTAGCAGCATCGGCCGATGAGGGATAAAAGAGATAAGTGCACTAGCTAATACTCTAATGCAGACTTGTATGAAGCAATCGACTCATATAAATATATCAATCACAGGCAAACCCTAAAGAATAACCTATAACAAACATATTTATATTAGCCAATCTACTCATACAAGTGGCAAATACACATAAAAACATTATGGTGATTACATGTATTAGATAAGACCGGCTAAAACCCCAGCACTATCCTTAATTACGATCAAAAACAGGCTTTGGGTTAGATCTCAAAACAGGACTAAGGTCGATGGCAACTCAAAGTGTGAATTGAGACTTAACACAAAGAAAATCAAGTCGTCGATCGCTTTTGGGGATGTTGATCCTGATGGGGCTACGGCTTGAGCATAAAAAATATTCTGCCCGCTGTTGCTCACAGATGGAGTCGGCTCATCTGGGACTTGAGGGTTGATACCTTGGATGAGCTCCGTCACATAAAATCTGGCCGATTGATGGAAAATGTGACCGGCCCACTCTTGCCACCATGTTTGGAAATTGATGTGGACGAAAGCGTTCAGATGCAGCCGATCGCAGTCGCCGAGGTTTGGGAGCTTGATTTCCAGTGCTTTGCTCATGACCAGTGCTGATGGAATTGTGCCTCTGCTCTCTAGGAGTTTGTGAAGGTACAGATTGATGGGGAGTTGCCTGAGTCTGCATTGTCTAGCAGCTACCATTGGGTTGTTAAACTCATAGGACAGGCTGGTGCTCCTTCCTTGAAATATGCCTACTGGGAGCAGGCTCGGAGTGAGGCCGATCATGAATAACTCCTGTGACTCCATGTCGTCATTTATTAAGCTCAGCTGAAGATCGTCGGGGAGTTCAAAATCTCGGTCCGATGTGTAGACAAACATGTCCATCCTGGCTGATGGAGGGCCGATGAAGAAACGAATGAATCATGTAGCCATGTCATCGGCCGATTGGTCTGCACCTGGGTAAACGGAGGACGCTTCCCCATAGGACATGCATCTTCTGCTCCTGGGATTTTCGTGATCAGCGTATTTTGATGGAAAGCGAGAGTCCGATAGAGGTGGCCGATCAACCATGGTATTGGTGTAAATGGTTAGCCAGAGCTGAATGAACCATCATGGTCCTCCATGAGCTACAGTCTGTTTTAGCATCAGGTCCTGTGTGGAGACATGGAGCAGCTGATAGACAGCTCCCAGGAGGTATCGGCCCAAGGGTATTTGTTTCTTGTCGACCAAAGCCTGAGCCAAGTGTTGACAGTTTGTGGTGGGGCCACAGGTCGATCCACAAAAGACAAATCTCTCCAACCATAATGTCAGGAAAGCTACATGTTCTCACTCTGAGACCGATCCCTGTTCCATGTGTTCAGAGATGTATCCGGACCAGCCTCCGATTTTCTTGGTCTTCAACTTGTGATTGCTGTTTATCAGGAGGCTGAAGGGATTGATCTCAGAGTCGATATCCAGTCCTGTCAGTATCTTGACATCTATAAGAGTGGGGGTCATCGGACCTTGTTTGAACACAAAGACGTTCAAGGTACTGGACCAGAAGTAGCTGGCGGCCGACATGAGTGGCTCATTCTTCTTGGTATCGGCCAGGGATAAAGTGATGCATTGGCCGATCCCAATATCGTCCCAGTGGACTTGTTTGGCAGCAGCAATCCTCTTATGTCAGGTTCTGTATCCGTTGCGCTTGGATGGCCAGGACCTGAAAGTATGTTTCCATGAAGACACATTGGGCTTGTCTTGCCTAAAGGGGATTTTGTCCGTTTCAGCATTGATTAGCCAAGTTGGGTCGCAGTCGCCCATAGGGCCTAGCAGAAAGCAATGGGATTTGTCGTCGGTGGGGATCAAGATTTGGTTTTTGAAGACCTAGATCATGAGAATGACGATGAAAATATAAGACCCGGGGGGCAGAGAGTAAAAACCCTAACTTGGAGAAATCGGCGGAAAAAGCGATAATGTGGATTTTGAAGGAATTGACTTACCGTAGGGATCTCGGAGGCATAGAACGGGGCGGAGGCCATCGTTGTCGTTGAAGGGGTCGTTGTGAAGGGGGTCGATGTTGACGGAACGCCGAGGGGTCGTCGGAGTTGAGAAACGCGAAGGGTTTGTTGAATCAGCGGCGGAACGATTCGAATCTGGATCTGCACGGTTTTCAGACAAGACCTAGCAAAGAAGTCGATGGTTTCCTCGGAGCTAATTCCGCCACATTATATAATGAAGCGGAATTGGGGGGCATGTGTTAACGACGGATTTTGGTAATCGACTTGGAAAGAAAAGAGGAAACCGAAGCAGAGAGGAAGGATTGAGTTGGAGTCGGACCAGGCTTCGTATCGGACCCGGTAACCGTATCGGACTGGGGAGGTGTTGCCAGAAAGAGTGTATCGGCCGATACGGATTAGATATGATTGTTGGCCGATACGGGTTGACAGAGTCAGCGTGGGCTTGGTCTGGGCTCGGAATAAGCTTCAAGGAAGTTGCCAAATAGAGATAAAGCTCGGTTTTAGGCAGTTGTATCTTGTAAATTAAGTATTTTAGATCTAATCTATGGCTTAAGTCTGCCGCAAGGACTTGTTTGTTAGTTGTAGATAAGATCGTACCCTACAAGGGTTCTGTTGTAACCTCGGGTATAAATATCTCGATAGTTTGTACATATAAACTCTCTCAATCAATCATACAATCAAACTAATCTACTTTCGGCGCATCGCCAACCCTCGTAAGAGGTTGACTTCTGATGAGTTCTTACTTCCCAAGAGCAAGGTAAGAACTCGTACCCGACGATATGCATCGTCGAGGCTAGCTTGTTGCTTTAGGCACGTTAAGCCCTGATGATGTGATCGTCGTTTATCGTGTGTTAGCTAATCTTGACGCAGTCTTCTGATTCTGTCTCGTCAGCAGTTAACTCATTTTAGGGTTTGTTGCTGATGATGGTTGAATCAGTTTGCTCGCTTAGATTATCTAAGGCATTTACCATCCCCAAAAGCAATCGACGGCTTGATTTTCTTTGTGTTAAGTCTCGATTCACACTTCGAGTTGCTATCGACCTTAGTCCTGTTTCGAGATCTAACACGAAGCCTGTTTTCGATTGTAATTAAGGATGGCGCCGGGGTTTCAGCCGGTCTTATCTAATGCATGTGATTATTTATGTTTTTGCATGTGTTTGCCACTTATACATGTGGATCGACGAATATAAACATATCAGTCACAGAGTGTTTTTAAAGACTTCTTTGTGGTTGGTGTATTTATGTTAGCCGATTGACTTGTATAAGTTTACACTAGAGTAATAGCTAGTGTAGTTATCCTCATGAAACCCTCATCGGCTAATTTCATTAATCTGTCACACGCTTTTAGCATGGGCCGATGAGATTAGATCTCTTCAATTTGCTTATTATATTAAGTAAGCCGATACAGCTTTGCCCTATCGGCTGGGCTATAACAATGTGACATCGGCCTATCGGCCGATCGACCATTGTTTTCTGATATGGTTTACTTGTTTCTTGTTGATTGCAGATCAAATCAACTGGCACGCTCTGCGTACGACTAGGCAAGCCAATTTGGACCTGCACTGGAGTTAAGCAGATCTCCCAGGCTGCCGTGGTAACGCGGAACCCGTTTGGTTGCTGGACGGGTCAAAATTCTGCGCCAACACACCTCGACGTCCCATCGGCATCGACCCCCATATTGGTGACCTCCTCAAGTTCATCAATGGCCTCCTTGCTGTTCTACGCTTCTGAGATCCCCGTGGTAAGTCAATCCTTCCTGAGTTCACATTCTCGTTTTCCCGCCGAGTTCTTCAAACTAGAGTTTCTGCTCTTGCCCCTCGGATCTTATTTTTTACCGTTGTTCTCTTGTCATAGGTCATCAAAAACCAGATCTTGATCCCCACCAACGACAAGTCACACCGATTCCTGCTAGGCCCCATGGGCAATTCTGACCCAACCTGGTTGTTAGACGCAGAAACCAACAGAGTCCCCTTCAAGGAACTAAAACTCAATGTTGTTTCAGGGAAGCATACCTTCAGATCCTGGCTGTCCAAGCTCAATGGCTACAGGACCTGGTACAAGAGGATTGCAGCAGCCAAACAAGTCCATTGGGATGAGATAGGAATCGGCCAGTGCATTGCTCTATCTTTGGCCGATTCCAAGAAGAACGAGCCTCTCATATCAGCAGCTACCTACTTCTAGTCGAGCACTTTGAGTGCTTTTCTGTTTCGGCAAGGTCCGATGACCCCAACACTGATTGATGTCAAGATGCTGACAGGACTGGATATACACTCTGAGATAAATCCCTTCAACCTCTTCATCAATAGCAAACACAGGTTGAAAACCAAGAAAATTGGAGGTTGGTCTGGATACATAACCGAACACATGGAACAGGGATCTGTCTTAGAGAGAGTGCATGTGGCTTTCCTAATTCTTTGGTTAGAAAGATTCGTCTTTTGCGGATCAACCTGTGGCCCTACTTCCAACTGTCAACATTTAGCCCAGGCCCTTGTTGAAAAGAAGCAGATTCCCCTAGGCCAATATCTTCTTGGAGCTACCTATCGGCTACTACAGATTGCCACTCCAGATCTTATGCTGAAGCAAACAGTGGCTCATGGAGGTCCATGGTGGTTCATCTAGCTGTGGTTAACAATCTACACCAACACCATGGTCAATCGGCCTCCATTATCAGACTCAGCCTTCCTATCGGACTACACTGACAATGAGGATCCCTTGACTAGGAGATGTATGTCCTTTGGAGAAGCAGCTTCAATCTACCCTGGAGCAGAGCAATCGGCCGAAGACATATCCACTTGGTTTATCCGGTTCTATACTGGCCCTCCATCAACCAAGATGGACATGTTTGTCTATTCTTCGGATGCCGAATTCGAGCTCCCTGCCGTCTGACCCTGAGCCAGCTGAACGATGACATGGTTTCAAGGGAGATCTTCATGATCGGCATCACTCCCTGCCTACTCCCAGTAGGCATATTTTAGGGCAGAAGCACCAGGTTATCATACGAATTCTACAACCTATGGTGGCTGCCAGGCAATGTGGGTTGGGACAACTCCCAATCGGCCTACACTTTCATCGGCTCCTAGAGAGCAGGGGTACAGTCCCATCGGCCCTGATAATGAGTAAAGCCCTGGAAATCAAAGAACCAAACTTGGGCGACTGTGACTGATTATGGTTGAGTCCCTTCATCCATATCAACTTCCAATCATGGTGGCAGGAGTGGACTACTCACCTCTTCCATCAATTGGCCAAGTACTATCTGACAGAACTTATTGACAACATTAGTCCCCAGGTCCCCGATGCCCCACTACCAACAGTAAGCAATAGTGGGTGGAAAAAATCTTATGCTTAAGCCCTAGCTCCATCAGGGAGTACTATTATGGAGTCGATCATCGGCCTTACTGCCCAAAAGGTATCATCACTACTCCAAGGGCCGATAACCAAAGAAACTCCTAAAAGGAAGGCGCCGGCAAAAGAAAAGATCCACAAAACTAGCAAAAAACCTAAGACTGATGATCAGGCCGATCTAAACGAGCTAGACCCCTCCATGGAGGCATTCCTTGATGACCAAGTTATGGAGGAAGAAGTTGACGCAGCAGCCGCCGACCTACCCGGAGAACAAGATCCATCGGCCCAGATTGCTAAAGAGCCATCGGCCAAGTCCATGAAGAACCCATCGGCTGCAACCACAAAGATCCCACCAACCAATGACCAGGCCAATGTTACTCAACCAAGGAGAACCAGACATGCAATCCGCAAGGTTAGTACAATCCCTTCTCTGAATTTATGTTATCTCCTTCTGCTGGTATGCTATAACTTGATATCCTTCTCAGGTCATTGCATCGTCTTTGCTGAAAGAAAGAACTCAATCGGCCCCTTTGGCAAGAACTAAGAAGGCAACCTTCCAAAGGCGAGAACAAGCCAAGGCCCGATTAAGAACACCGTCTCCTTCTCCATCATCTTCTCCGATTGTTTCGGTAAGAATTAATTTTTATATTGCCCCTCTGTTAACATAGACCTGCTTACCATCTTCTTGCCTTTTCTTCATCCGCGGGCTTCATCACCTACACCACATCGGCCCACCCCCTCGCCCACTGTGTCTAGACAACAAAAAGAGGCCAATGCAAGCACAGCCGATGCCCCATCACAGGTAAACCAGATCACTTTGCTCCCTTTGCCGATTCTCGTCTGACTAAGCTAACCTTGTCCTATGTTGATGTTTGCAGAACCTAGCCGATATGTTTTCTTTTGATATCGGCCAGTTTCTTAATGACGAGGACAAAGAACCACCCATCACAGCCAAGGCGTCAATCTCTGACGAATTGAAGAACCGGCTGTCCAATATCGCTAATCGGCTGGAAGCATCATTGGAGTCGCTAGTGGAGAACTACAATCCTGTCAGGAGCATGGTTCAAGAAATCCAGGACCAGCTTCCTGAAGATCTGATGGAAGTCTTGACGCCAGCCATCTTCCTGGAACAATACAACTTCAAGCTTCATAGAGCCAAAGAAAGGATCACAGAGAGGCGGGAGTGTGAAAGTCTGGAATCGGCCTTGACCGCCAGCAAAGCTCAAGTCAATTCTGACAAAACCAGGTTGGATGAGCTGGCTGTCGAGCCGATTGTCTTAAAGAACAGACTCGATGAACTCCGCCGCCTCGAAGCAGACCTAGCGTCAAGGCTAGAAGCAACTTGTAAAGAGATCCAAGAAGTCGAGGTTGGGATAGCTGCATCACCGAAGGCCATAGAAGATCAGACGACAAAACTGAAGGCATCGGCCAAATACCTTGCGACCCTGAGTAAGTCTTTGAAGCCGATCCCAGGGTCGACGGCCGATGACGCCCAAGCAATAGAGGATATTGATCAAATCCGCCGTAAGGCCTTTGCAGCTATCGAAAAATTTATAAGCTGATGCAATGTATTTTTATGTCCTTCTTGTAAGAAAATAACTTCATGTTTCGACTAATATAAATCGCATCAGCCAACCAGCCGAATTTAATCTGAACAATACTGAAAAAGACCAATTCTGAAAAATTTTGAAGTCCATAAAATTTTGAACTAGTAAACTTGAGGAATCTTGAAATATAACCTTGCTTGTGTATATATATATGCCCCCCAAATTTTGGAAGATGAGGGCTCATGTTGTAAAATTTAAACTAAGGGCGATAATGCATATCGGCCATCTAAAGACGATGTGTACCACATCGGCTATTATCATAAATCGGCTGGCAAGCCGATCATGAATCGATCCAGACGCTAGGATAATATTTCTTTAAGTATTTGCCATTAAGAGCTCTTCCATAAATTTCTCCATCTAATCCTTTGAGCAGATAAGCATTGCGAGGAACACATTGATGAATCTGAAAAGGACCTTCCCAATTAGGTGACCACTTGCCGAATTTATTATCTCTGGAACCAATCGGTAGTATCAATTTCCAAACAAGATCCCCCTCTTCAAATGACTTGCCAACAACTTTTTTGTTATAATGACAAGCAACTCTATCTTTATCTCGCTTGATTTTCTCTAAGGCCCGCAATCGGACGTGTGCCAAATCATCTAACTCATCAACCATAAGATTGTGGTACTCATCGGCTGTCAAGTCGTCTTGCAAGGCAATCCTTCTTGAGCCGATGTTGGTTTCCCATGGTAGCACAGCTTCATGTCCATAAACCAACTGATACGGCGGCACTTGAATTGCACCATGACAAGCCATCCGATACTCCCAAAGGGAATCGGCCAGCGTGGTATGCCACTGCGTCAGCTGTTTGTCGATTTTTCTCTTGATCAACTTGATTAAAGTCTTATTAGAAACTTCTGTCTGTCCATTAGCTTGTGCATAATATGGAGAAGAATTTAGCAGCTTGATGCCCATGCTGTCGGAAAACTGCACAAACTCATCAGACACGAAAATTGATCCCTGATCTGTAGTCAATGTTTGTGGTAATCCAAACCGATATATAATATGCTCTTTGACAAACTGAATTGCATCCTTGGAATCAACCTTCTTAAGAGGGATGGCCTCAACCCACCTGGTGAAGTAGTCTGTAGCCACTAGTATATACTTGTGTCCTTTACTTGATGGTGGATTGATTTGTCTGATCATGTCTATACCCCATCCTTGGAACGGCCACGGCTTTATGATTGGATGCATAGCCGATGCCGGTGCTCTCTGAATTGCTCCAAACTTTTGGCAATCTTGACATCCTTTGTAATATTTGAAACAATCCTCAAGCATGGTTGGTCAAAAACACCCAACACGTTTCAAAAGCCATCTCATTTTATGGGCCGATTAGTGGGTTCCACAAATCCCTTCATGTACCTCGCTCATAACAACTTTGGCCGCCTCTAGACCTAGGCACTTAAGCAAGACACCATCAATCGTTCGATAGTATAGATCATCATCTAACAAGACGTAATGCAAGACTTTGTATTTCATCTGTCGCGACGTCGACTGGGAAGGGTTTTTCAAATAATCAATGATAGCAAACCTCCAGTTGTCAGCATCCACGGCAGCAATCTGAATCGGAACATATTTGGCTATCGGTCTATACCCTGATGCCTCTTGAGCTAAATCATTGGCCTCGAAGTTCTGCTTCCTGGGTATATGCCTCATCGTCACAATCTTGAAAACTTGTAGCAACTCCTTGCACTCCTCATTGTAAACTCTGAGAATATCATTCTTGCATTCATACTCCCCAAAAAGTTGATTGATTTCTAGTTGTGAATCACCAATGATCTCTACGGAATCGGCCTCGACCTCTTGCAATAACTGCAAACTTTTAAGAACCGCTTCATACTCTGCTTGATTGTTAGTATAATAAGGCTTGATAGTAAAGGCAAACTGAAAGCTAGCCCCCGAGGGGATATTATGACCAGGCCGATACCGCATCCATGTCTGCAAACAGATCCATCAAAATATAGTGTCCATGGCACAATGTCTACATATGCAATTGAGTCGTCTCTGTGTTGAACAATAAAATCAGCCAGGGCTTGTCCTTTAATTGCTTTGGCCGATTCATATCTGAGGTCAAACTCTGTTAAGGCAAAAATCCACTTCCCAATTCTCCCTTTTAAAACAGGGGCCGATAACATGTATTTCATCACATCGGCCTTTCTTACCACAATGTACTCAGTGGAAAGTAAATAATGCCTTAATTTGGTACATGAAAAATATAAGCATAGACATAATTTCTCCACTGGCATGTACCTTGTTTCAGCATCTAACAACCTCCTACTGAGGTAAAAAATAGCTCTTTCTTTGCCATCAATATCTCGGACTAAAACTGAGCCGATGGACTTCTCATCGGCTGATAGGTACAGCCTGAATGAAACCCCTTTCTGCGGAGGGATTAGAACTGGAGGGGAACTGAAATATTCCTTGGTGTCGTCCAACGCTTTTTGTTGCTTATCACCCCATACGAACTCTTGATCGTCCTTTATCTTTAACAATGGAGTGAATGGCTCTATCCTGCCTGACAGGTTTGATATGAAACGTCAGACAAAATTAATCTTGCCGAGCAGAGATTGTAACTTGGTCTTGTTAGTTGGAGGCTTGATATTTTTTATAGCATCAATGTTCTTCTGTGTAATCTCAATTCCTCTTTCATGGACCAAGAAACCTAAAAACTGACCAGCCGATATGCCAAAAGCACATTTGTTAGGGTTCATCTTTAAACCATATTTTCTCGCCCTTTCCAGTACTTTACGTAAATCGGCCAAGTGCATGCCATACTCTTTGGACTTCACGACGACGTCATCGATGTAAACCTCAATCAGCGAGCCAATAAGATCATGAAAAATATAATTCATAGCTCTCTGATAGGTAGCTCCAGCATTTTTCAAACCGAAAGTCATGACAACCCACTCGTATAGGCCGATTGCCCTCGGGCATCTGAAGGCTGTCTTGTGAATGTCATCTTCGGCCATGAAAATCTGGTTGTAGCCTGCGTTCCCATCCATAAAGCTTATGATCTTGTGTCCAGATGCGGCATCAACCAGCAAATCGGCCAACGGCATAGGGTACTCATCTTTTGGTGTCGCTTTGTTCAAGTCTCTGAAGTCGATACACACCCTCAGTTTGCCGTTTTTCTTCAACATTGGAACTATATTAGACACCCACTCCGCGTACCGGCAGGGTCTGATAAAATTGGCGTCGTAAAGTCTTGTAATCTCTGCTTTGATAGCTTTGTGCATATCGGCCTTAAACCTCCTAGGAGCTTGTTTAAACGGCCGATAGCATTGTTTGATAGGTAACCGATGTTCTACGATCGATCGGCTTAACCCGGGCATCTCATGATATTCCCATGCAAAACAGTCTATGAATTCTTTCAAAAGATTTATCAAATTATTCTTATATTCCCTTGACAGGTTAGCACATACATACGTCGGCCTAGGTCCATCGCCTGATCCTATATCAACCTCCTCGAGTTGATCGGCTGACGTAAAGCCTTGTCCCAATTTTCCATCTATTTCATCCACCGCATCATCTGTGTAGGGACTAACTTGCTCATCTTGGGCAGTGGATGGCACATCTTTGTTAAAGCAACTGTTTGTCTTGATCGTCTATCGTCTCGATGTCGCAATCAGTTACTTTGAGAAAATCGGCCTACCAAACTCGTCCAGACAGGCAATCGATCCCCTCCATTTCCCAAACTGTGAGATCGGCATTGGCCACGTGGACTGACCGATCAGCCTGCACGATCTCGACTTGGTCCCCTTGCCACTGTATGAGGCACTAATGCATTGTTGACGGGACGCAACAATTGGCATGGATCCAATCTCGTCCCAACAACAGGCTGTAGGAACCCTTTGCATCAAAGACAAAAAAGGTGGTGGGTATCGTCTTGTTGCCCACGGTGAGCTCTACGTTTAGATCCCCCTTTGCCTCGGATGCGTTGCCGCCAAAGTCTTTGAGCACCATGTTGGTCTTCATGAGGTCTTCAGGTACTTTTCCAAGCTTCCTGAAGGTTGTATACGTGTTAACAGTGGATATTGGTAATCGAACTAGAGAGGGAAGAAGAAACCGAAGCAGAGAGGAAGGGTTAAATTGGAGTCAGACCAGGTCTCGTATCGGACCCGGTAGCCGTATTGGACTGGGAGAGGCGCTACCAGGAAGAGCGTATCGGCCGATACGGATTCAATATGGTCATCGGCCGATACAGGCTGGAAATTGGCGGAGTCAGCATGGGTTTGGTCTGGGCTCGAGATAAGCATTAAGGAAGTTGCCAAATAGAGATAAAGCTCGGTTTTAGGCAATTCTATGTTGTAAATCAATTAGGTTTAGATCTAATCTGTGGAAAGAGTCTGCCGCAAAGACTTGTTTGTTAGTTAGAGATAAGATCGTTTCCTACAAGGACCCTGTTGTAATTTCGAGTACAAATATCCCGGTAGTTTGTACATAGACTATCGGAATCAATCAATCGCATAAACAACCAAGTTCAATCTACTTTCGGTGCATCGCCAACCCTCGCAAGAGGTTAATTCCCGACGAGTTCTTGCTTCCCCAGAGCAGAGGTAAGAACTCGTACCCAACGATCTACATCGTCAAGGCTAGCATGTCGCTTTAGGCACGTTAAGCCCTGGCGATGTGATCGTCGTTTGTCGTGTGTTAGTTAATCTTGATGCGATTTTCTAATTCTGTCTCGCCAGCGGCTAACTCGTTTTAGGGTTTACTGCCGACGACGATCGAATTAGCTTACTCGTTTAGATTAACTAAGACATCTACCATCCCCAAAAGCGATCGACGACTTGATTTTCTTTGTGTTAACTCTCGATCTACACTCTGAGTTTCTATCGACCTTAGTCATGTTTCAAGGGTTAACCCAAAGCCTGTTTTCCGATCGTAATTAAGGATAGCGCCGGGGTTTCAGCCGGTTTTACCTAATGCATGTGATTTGTTATGTTTTTATATGCATTCGCCACTTATACAAGTGGATTGGTGAATATAAATGTATCGGTTACAGGGTATTCTCAGGATCTCTCTGCGATTGGTAGATTTATATTGGCCGATTGGCTTGTATAAGTTCGCACTAGAGTATGAGCTAGTGTATTTATCTTTATACAACCCTCATCGGCTGATTCCAGTAATTCGTTATAAATATATTAACATGGGCCGATGGGATTAGATCTGTTTTATCAGTTATATCATATTATTACTTCAAGTAAGCCGGTACAGCTTTGCCCTATTGGCCAGGCCTCCATGATACAGCATCGACCTATCAGCCGATCGGCCATCGTTTCTCACATGGTTTACTTGTTTATTCTTGTTGATTGTAGATCAAATCAACTGGCACGCTCTGCACGCACCTAGGCAAGCCATTGGACCTGCACTGGAGTTAAGCAGACCTCCTAGGCCGTCGTGGAAACGTCGAACCCGTTTTGTTGCGAGGCGGGTCTAAATTCTATGCCAACATGCTTTTGGCACGCCCAGTGGGACCCAAGAACGCAAGCTTCGCAACAACAAGAAGACCACTTTGAGATGTCAAAGCAGGCTGAGATCTCCGAGCAGAACGTTGTCTCCGTGACCATCGACCAGCTCAACGAAGAGTAGAAACCCGAGATGGAAAAGCTGGTCGAGCAGTTCCAGAACATGTACCTGCAGACATACTCCAGGACTCGGCAAGGCACCATTATCCAGAAATCTAAGGTGGTAATGCCGAGCCCTCGAGATGGAGCCAGCACGTCGGCGGTGGTACACGACCATGCCGTCAAGACTGAAGAAAACGCTGCGCCGACGTTACAAGACAGAATCGATTCCGCAGTTCATTCTGCGCTAGTCAACCAGTCGGGGATCCTGGTGAACACGTTGACCAATACGGTCAAGTTGATCCTAGCTGGTTCAATCCATCAGTACAAGACTCAAGGGCCAATTTTCTTGCCAGAAAATAAGTTCCCTGCTTATCGGACCTTGAGGAACGACTTGAGCACGGCTCCACAGCCAACGGCGCCGATGCCACCCCCATCGGCGCAACTGACATCAACCTTGCTGCTGGTCTTCACCAGGCAGATGGGAGGAAGCCCTCAGCACGTCACGGAGGAGCAATATGCACAATGGACAAAAGGGAAGCAACCAGTGATCGAGCCGATGCAGCAAGTTCCTGTCAACCCAACATCGGCCAGACAACCTCACATCTCCATGACTGGCAACCCTCCGCAACCAGCTGCGTACAACACGCCGCAAGGCTACCAGTAGTACACCACAGGGCAATACGACGCGCAGAACTTGAATCACCATTACCAACCGTACTCTCCCAGGCAGTATCAAGCAGAGGGCCTGCAACAATCTTATCAGCAAGACCTCCCACATCGGCCTGCAGGATACTGGACCGATATGATAGCCGAGGTGATGCGAGATCAGTTCGGTTTGAAGCCCGAGAGTTCTACGGTGTATCGGCACCCGTACCCCGAGGAGTTTGATAGAGTGCCACTGCCGAGCCGATACAAAATCCCGGACTTCTCCAAGTTTTCGGGGCAGGACAACGTCTCGACATACGAGCACGTGAGCCGATTCCTAGCACAGTGCGGGGAGGCATCGGCCATAGAGGCGTTGAGGGTGAGGTTTTTCCCGCTGTCCTTGTTAGGGTCAGCATTTGCATGGTTTTCATCTTTACCCTGCAATTCCATCAGAGGATGGATAGATTTGGAAAAGCAGTTTCACAGGTACTTTTATAACGGCGTGCAAGAGATGAAACTATCTGATCTTACTGCCATCAGGGAACGGGTTGATGAATCGGTCCCGGAATACATTCAAAGATTTAGGGACATAAGGAACAGATGTTACAGCCTCAACTTGACCGATTCACAGCTCGCTGACTTGGCATTTCAAGGATTACTGGGGCCGATACGAGAGAGGTTCTCCTCTCAGGAATTCGACAGCCTAGCTCAGCTAGCACAACGAGTATCGGCCCACGAGGAACGATTCTAGGAGGCGAAAAAGTTCGCGAAGAAAATCAATACAGTCTATCAGTACGCCTCCGACGGAAATGATGAAGAAGACGTCGATGTCGACCTGGCCGAGTGGGCCCGGATGAAGAAGCCGATAGCATGCCAATGGGCCAAAAAGGGCGACAAAGAGGATAGATACGACTTCGACATCAACAAGGCCGACAAGATATTTGACCTACTCCTGCAAGAGAAGCAGATCCAGTTGCCAGTGGGTCATGTATTGCCATCGGCCGAAGAAATCAAGAAGAGAAGGTATTGCAAATGGCACAACACGTATTCCCATCATACCAACGAATGCAAAATCTTCTGACAGCAGATCCAATCGGCCATCGAGCAAGGCAGAATTAAGATCGATGATGCCAAGAGGCTGATGAAGATAGAAGGACACCCGTTCCCAGTCAACATGGTGCGGGCGGACAGGGCCGACGGCGATGGCCATCGGACCGGCAAGCGACCTCATCAAACCTCCGAGGGTCTGATTAGAAAATATCAGCGAAGGCGGGAGGAACAAGCACAGGATTACGCCGATCAAGACAACTCCAATGACCCTCATTGGGAGTGCGAATTTTTCCGTTTTTGCTGGAATGAAGGAATGAGGTTGCCATCCATCCAAGAGTGCCCTGCATGTAATGATGTAGAAGACTCTTATCAGGGCAGCTCGAGCAAGCGAGTGCATCGGCCAAGCAAGCAGAGAAAGTCTGTACACGAGAGGCTAGGGCCGATGCACCATGATCATCAGACCGAGGACGAGAAGCAATTCCAGAACCCCTAGTGGTGCCCAAGCGACGTATTCAGCAAGACACAAAAATGGCGGGTCCAGAGGATAAGGAGAAAGGAGCAGATCCAAGAGCAACAGGCTACAATAGCCCATTGGCCGGCCAAGACCAAGAAGGAGTGGAGAATAAAACCAGCGGTGGCCAAGGCCGACGAGGGCACTTCCAAATCAGCTCAAGCTCCTGCGTCCGCAAAAGGTAAAGGCGTAGCATCGGCCTCTGTTAATATGGTTTTCATATTGCCAGCGGAGTACAGCGTGCAGACGGCCGATGAAGCGCTAGCCGACAACGAGCAGACCTCGGTTAAACTACAGTTGTCACCTGATCAAGCCGTGTTCGACAAGCCAGTCGACGCCAGCTACAGGCACCTCCGGCCGTTGTACATCAAAGGGTTCGTTAATGGGCGGCCGATGACGAAGATGCTGGTCGATGGCGGTGCGGCGGTCAACTTGATGCCATACACAACCTTTAGGAAGCTTGGAAAAGTATCTGAAGACCTTATCAAGACCAACATGGTGCTGAAAGACTTTGGTGACAACGCGTCCGAAGCAAAGGGGGTGCTAAACGTGGAGCTCATTGTGGGCAGCAAGACGATACCCACCACCTTCTTCGCCTTCGATGGAAAGGGTTCCTACAGCTTGTTGTTGGGACGGGATTGGATCCATGCAAACTGTTGCGTCCCTTCAACAATGCACCAATGCCTTATACAATGGCAAGGGGACCAGGTCGAGATCGTGCAGGTCGATCGTTCAGTACACGTGGCCAATGCCGATCTCGCAGTTTGGGAGATGGAGGGAATTGATTGCTTGTCCGGGCGAGTCTGGGACGCCGATTTCCTCAAAGTAACTGATTGTGATATCGAGACAATAGAAGATCAAGACAAGTAGTTGCTTTAACGAAGATATGCCATCCATTGTTCGAGATGAGCAGGCTAGTCCCTACACAGACGACGCGGTGGATGAGCTAGATGGCAAACTGGGACAAGGTTTTACGTCGGCCGATGAACTTGAAGAGGTAGACATAGGAATAGGTGACAGGCCTAGGCCGACGTATGTAAGTGCTAACCTGCCAAGGGAATATAAGAATAATTTGATAAATCTTTTGAAAGAATTCATGGATTGTTTTGCATGGGAATACCATGAGATACCAGGATTAAGCCGATCGATCGTAGAACATCGGCTACCTATCAAACCAGGCTATCGGCCATTTAAACAAGCTCCTAGGAGATTTAAGGCCGATATGCACGAAGCTATCAAGGCAGAGATCACAAGACTTTACGATGCCAACTTTATCAGGCCCTGCCGATACGTGGAGTGGGTCTCCAACATAGTTCCAGTGATGAAGAAAAAAGGCAAGCTCAGGGTGTGTATCTATTTCAGAGATCTAAACAAAGCAACACCAAAGGACGAGTACCCTATGCCGTTGGCCGATTTGCTAGTTGATGCCGCGTCTGGACACATGGTTATCAGCTTCATGGATGGGAACGTAGGCTACAACCAGATTTTCATGGCCGAGAAAGATATCCACAAGACAGCCTTCCGGTGTCCGGGGGCAATCGGCCTGTACGAGTGGGTTGTTATGACCTTCGGCTTGAAAAACGCTGGAGCTACTTATCAGAGGGCCATGAATTATATTTTTCATGATCTTATCGGCTCTTTGATTGAAGTTTATATCGATGATGTCATCGTGAAGTCAAGAGAGTATGATATGCACTTGGCCGATTTACGCAAGGTACTTGAACGAGCAAGGAAGTATAGTCTCAAAATGAACCCTAACAAATGTGCCTTTGGCGTATCGGCCGGTCAGTTTTTGGGTTTCTTGGTCCACAAAAGAGGAATTGAGATTACACAGAAGAACATCGATGCTATAAAGAAGGTCAAGCCTCCGACGAACAAGACCAAGTTGCAATCTCTGCTCGGCAAGATCAACTTTGTCCGGCGCTTTATATCGAACCTGTCGGGGAGAATAGAGCTGTTCACGCCGTTATTGAAGATAAAAGACGATCAAGAGTTTACATAGGGTGATAAGCAGCAGAAGGCGCTGGACGACATCAAAGAATATTTGAGCTCCCCACCAGTTCTAATTCCTCCACAGAAGGGAGTTCCGTTCAGGCTGTACCTATCAGCCGATGAGAAGTCTATCGGCTCAGTTTTGGTGCAGGATATTGACGGCAAAGAGCGGGTTATTTTCTATCTCAGCAGGAGGTTGCTGGATGCCGAAACAAGGTACACGCCAGTGGAGAAACTCTGTTTGTGCTTATATTTTTCATGTACTAAGTTGAGGCATTATTTACTTTCCAATGAGTGCGTTGTGGTAAGTAAGGCCGATGTGATGAAATACATGTTATCGGCCCCCGTGTTGAAAGGAAGAATTGGGAAGTGGATTTTTGCCTTAACAGAGTTTGACTTACGGTATGAATCGGCCAAAGCAATCAAGGGACAAGCCTGGCCGATTTTATTGTTCAGTATAGAGATGATTCAATTGCATATTCAGATATTGTGCCTTGGACATTGTATTTTGATGGGTCTGTTTGCAGACATGGATGCGGTATCGGCCTAGTCATCATATCCCCTCGGGGGACAAGCTTCGAATTTTCTTTAACTATCAAGCCTTATTATACTAATAATCAAGCAGAGTATGAGGCTGTTCTCAAAGGTTTGCAGTTATTACAAGAGGTTAAGGCCGATTCCGTAGAGATCATTGGTGATTCACAGTTGGTCATTAATCAGCTTTCTAGGAGTATGAATGCAAGAATGATATTCTCAGAGTTTACAATGAGGAGTGCAAGGAGTTGTTACAAGCTTTCAAGATTGTGACGATGAGGCATATACCCAGGAAGCAGAACTTCGAGGCCAATGATTTAGCTCAGGGGGCATCAGGATACAGGCCGATGGCTAAAGATGTTCAGATTCAAATTGCTACCGTGGATGCCGATGACTGGTGGTTTGATATCATCGAGTATTTGAAGAACCCTTCTCAATCGGCGTCACGAAGAATGAAGTATAAAGTTTTACATTATGTCTTATTGGACGATGATCTGTATTATCGGACGATTGATGGTGTATTGCTCAAATGCTTGAGTCTCGAAGAAGCCAAAGTTGTCATGAGCGAGGTCCATGAAGGGATTTGTGGAACACATCAATCGGCCCACAAAATGAGATGGCTTTTAAAACGCGTTGGATATTTTTGGCCAACAATGTTAGAGGATTGTTTCAATTATTATAAAGGATGTCAAGATTGTCAGAAATTTGGAGCAATTCAGAGAGCACCGGCATCGGCTATGCATCCAATCATAAAGCCGTGGCCGTTTCGTGGATGGGGAATAGATATGATCGGCCAGATAAACCCGCCATCAAGCAAGGGACACAAATATATACTGGTGGCTACAAATTACTTCACAAAGTGGGTTGAGGCCGTTCCCCTTAAGAAGGTTGATTCCAAGGACGCAATTCAATTTGTCAAAGAGCATATAATATATCGGTTTGGACTACCACAGACATTGACTACAGATCAAGGATCAATCTTCGTGTCCGATGAGTTTGGTCAGTTTGCTGAAAGCATGGGTATTAAGCTATTGAATTCTTCTCCATATTATGCGCAAGCTAATGGGCAGGCAGAAGCTTCTAACAAGACTTTAATCAAGTTGATCAAGAGGAAAAGTGAGGAACAGCCGAGACGGTGGCATACCATGCTGGCCGATTCCCTTTGGGCGTATCGGATGGCTTGTCATGGTGCAACTCAGGTGCCGCCTTATCAGCTGATTTATGGGCATGAAGCTGTGCTGCCATGGGAGACCAACATCGGCTCAAGGAGGATTGCCTTGCAAGACGACTTGACGGCCGATGAGTACCATAATCTTATGGTCGATGAGCTGGATGACATGGCGCATGTCCGATTGCGGGCATTGGAGAAAATAAAGCGCGATAAAGATCGAGTTGCTCGTCATTATAATAAAAAGGTTGTTGCCAAGTCGTTTGAGGAAGGGGATCTTGTTTGGAAATTAATAATACTGATTGGTTCTAGAGATAATAGATTCGGCAAGTGGTCACCTAATTGGGAAGGTCCTTTTCAGATTCATCGATGTGTTCCCCGTAATGCTTATCTGCTCAGAGGATTAGATGGAGAAGTTTATAACAGAGCTCTTAATGGCAAGTACTTAAAGAGATATTATCCAAGCGTATGGATCGACTCATGATCGGCCCTCTAGCCGATTTATGATTACAGTCGATGTGCGATGCATTGTCTTTAGATGGCCGATATATACTATCGTCCTTAGTTCAAATTTTACAACATGAGCCCTCATCTTCTAAAATTTGGGGGGCATATATATATACAAGCACGGAATTTTTCAAGGAATTTTTCAATTCAGATTCATTCAGATCAAATTCGGCTGCTTGGCCGATGCGATTTCAAGTCTTATTCTTCATGATTCTTCGAGTTTGATGGATTGATCTAGGTTTATGGACTTCAAAAATTTTCAAGCTCGAGTTTCTTCAGATTTATTCAGATCAAATTCGGCTGCTTGGGCGATGCGATTTGTGTTTACAAAGTATGAAGACATATAATATGTTACATCACCCTATAAAGTCTGCAATAGCTGTGATGGCTCTACGGCAGATTTGATCAATATCTTCTATAGCTTGGGCGTCATCGGCTGTCGACCTTGGGATTGGCTTCAACGATTTGCTCAGGGTTGCAAGGTACTTGGCTGATGCCTTCAGCTTAGCCGTTTGGTCTTCTATGGCCTTGGGTGATGCAGATATCCCGGCTTCAACTTCTTGGATTTCTTGGCGCGTGGCTTCCAGCTTTGATTCTAGATCTGCTTCAAGGCGGCGGAGTTCTTCAAGTCTATTCTTCAAGACAATCGGCTCAACAGCTAGCTCATCTAATCTAGTTTTGTCAGAATTGACTTGAGCCTTGCTAGCAGAAAGGGCTGATTCTAGTCTGTCATGTTCCCGTCACTCTACAAGTCTTTCTTCCGCCTTGTGAAGCTTGAATCGGTATTGCTCCAAGAAGATGGCCGGTGTCAGGGTCTCCATCAGGTTTTCAGGCAGTTGATCTTGAATCTCTTGTACCCTGACTCTGATGGGAGTGCAATCCTCCACCAAGAACTCCAGCGAGTACTCCAGCCGATTGGCAATATCGGACAGCCGGTTTTTCAGCTCATCAGAGATCGACGTCTTGGTTGTCATGGGTGGCTCCTTGTCCTCATCATCAAGAAACTAGCCGATATCAAAAGAGAACATATCGGCTAGGTTCTGCAAATATCAGTATAGGCCAAGGTTAGCCTGGTCAAACAAGAATCGGCAAAAGGGGGTCAAAATAATCTTGGTTACCTGTGTTGGAGCATCGGTGGTGCTTGCATCGGTTTCCTTTTGTTGTGTTGAAACAGTAGGCGAGGGGGTTGGCCGATGTGGTGCAGGTGATGGAGCCCTAGGCTGAGGAAAAACAAGGAGATGGTAAACAGATATATGCTGTTAGAAAGACAATGTAAAATTAACTCTTATCGAAGCAATCGGAGAGGGTGGTGGAGAAGGAGAAGGAGTCCTCAGTCGGGCCTTGGCTCGTTCGCGCCTCTGCAAAGTTGCCTTTTTAGTTCTTGGTAAAGGGGCCAATTGAGTTTGTTCCTTCAACAAAGACGACGCGAGAACCTGCAAGGAGTTAAGGTGTAACATACTAGTAGAAGGAGATTGCATAAATTCAAGAAAGGAAACATGTTACCTTGCGGATTGCGTGCCTGGTTTTCCTTGGCTGGGTGATATCGGCTTCATCATTGGGCGGTTGGACTGTGGTGGTCTTGGCCAATGGTACCTTGGTAGTCTCGGCTGATGGATTTTCTTCTTCAGGCGCATCGGCAGCTGCTGCATCGACCTCTTCCTCTATCACTTGTTCGTCAAGGAATTCTTCTATGGAGGGGTCTAGTTCTTCCAGATCGGCCTGGTCATCAGTCTTGGCCTTCTTGCTGGTTTTCTCAGATTTTCCTTTCGCTGGCGCTTTCCTCTTGGGGTTTTCTTTGGTCATCGGCCCTTGGAGTAGTAATGATACCTTTGGGGCAGTAAGGCCGATGTTTGACTCCAGAATGGTTGGTCCTGATGGTGCCACAGCTTGAGCATAACAAATTTTCTGACCACTATTGCTCACAGATGGAGTCGGGCCGTCTGGGACTTTAGGGCTGATACCCTGGATAAGCTCCGTCACATGAAATCTGGCCGATTGATGGAAAATATGAGCAACCCATTCTTGCCACCATGCTTGGAAGCTAATATGGACGAAAGCGCTTAAATGCAATCGGTCGCTGTCACCCAGCTTTGGGATTTCAATTTCCAGTGCTTTATTCATGATCAGCGCTGATGACACCATGCCTCTGCTCTCCAGGAGTTTGTGGAAATGTAAGCTGATGGGAAGTTGTCCAAGTCCGCACTGTCTAGCAGCCACCATGGGATTGTAGAATTCATAGGACAGACTGGTGCTTCTTCCTTGGAATATGCCTACTGGGAGCAGGCATGGGGTGATGCCGATCATGAATGATTCTCGAGACTCCATATCATCATTCACCAGGTCCAAGTGGAGATCGTCAGGGAGTTCAAAATCCTGGTCTAAGAGGTAGATGAACATATCTATCTTAACTGATGGGGGCCCGGTGTAGAATCGAATGAACCATGTGGACATGTCTCCAGCCGATTGATCTGCTCCAGGATAGACAGAGGCTGCCTCTCCAAAAGACATGCATCTTCTGGTTCTGGGGTCTTCGTGATCAGCGTACTTTGATGGGAAGCTGGAGTCCGATAGTGGAGGCCGATCAACTATGGTGTTGGTGTGGATGGTCAACCAGAGTTGGATAAACCACCATGGTCCTCCATGAGCCACGGTTTGCTTCAGCATCAGATCATGAGTGGAGATATGAAGCAGCCGATACATAGCTCCCAAGAGATATCGGCCAAGGGGGATTTGTTTCTTATCGACTAGAGCTTGGGCCAAATGTTGACAATTTGTAGTGGGGCCGCAAGTTGATCCACAGAAGACAAATCTTTCCAACCACAGCGTCAGGAAGGCCACGTGTTCTCTCTCTGAGACTGATCCTTGTTCCATGTGCTCAGAAATATATCCATACCAGCCTCCAATCATCTTGGTTTTCAATTTATGGCTGCTATTTGCCAGGAGGCTGAAGGGATTGATCTCGGACTGGATGTCTAGTCATGTTAGCATCTTGATGTCAATGAAAGTTGGGGTCATCGGACCTTGCTTGAACAGGAAAGCGTTCAGGGTGCTGGACCAGAAGTAGGTGGCCGCTGATATCGGCCAGGGATAAGGTAATGCATTGGCCGATTCCTATTTCGTCCCAGTGAACCTGTTTGGCTGCGGCAATCCTCTTGTGCCAGGTTCTATACCCATTGAGCTTCGATGGCCAGGATCTGAAGGTGTGCTTCCACGAGGAGACATTGGGCTTGGTTTGCTTGAAGGGGACTCTGTTTGTCTCGGCATTTATCAGCCAAGTTGGGTCGCAATTGCCCATGGGGCCTAGCAGGAATCGGTATGATTTGTCGTAGGTGGGGATCAAGATTTGGTTTTTGAAGACCTATGTCATAAGAACAACGATAAAAAATAAGACCCGGGGGGGGCAAGAGCAAGAACCCTAGTTTGAAAAAACTTGGCGAGAAGATGAAAATGTGAAGGGGTTGACTTACCACAGGGATCTCAGAGGCGTAAAACGGAGCGGAAGCCATTGTTGTCGTAGAAGAGGTCGCCGTTGAGGGGGTTGATGCTGATGGGACCCCGAGGGGTCGCCGGAGTTGGAGAACGCGAGTGATTGCTGAATCGGCGGCGGAGGGATGCGAATCTGGATCTGCGTGGTTTTAAGACAAACCCTAACAAGGAAGTCGATGGGTTCCTCGGAGCTAATTCCGCCACAATATATAATGAAGCGGAATTGGGGGGCATGTGTTAACAGCGGATTTTGGTAATCGACCTAGAGAAGAAAGAAGAAACCGAAGCAGAGAGGAAGGGTTAAGTTGGAGTTAGACCAGGTCTCGTATCGGACTCGGTAGCTGTATCGGACTGGGAGAGGCGCTACCAGGAAGAGCGTATTGGCCGATACGGATTCAATATGGTCATTGGCCGATACAGGCTGGAAACTGGCGGAGTCAGCATGGGTTTGGTCTGGGCTCGAGATAAGCTTTAAGGAAGTTGCTAAATAGAGATAAAGCTCGGTTTTAGGCTATTATATGTTGTAAATCAATTAGGTTTAGATCTAATCTGTGGCAAGAGTCTGCCGCAAAGACTTGTTTGTTAGTTAGAGATAAGATCGTTTCCTACAAGGACCCTGTTGTAATTTCGGGTATAAATATCCCGGTAGTTTGTACATAGACTATCGGAATCAATCAATCGCACAAACAACCAAGTTCAATCTACTTTCGGCGCATCGCCAACCCTCGCAAGAGGTTAATTCCTGACGAGTTCTTGCTTCCCCAGAGCAGAGGTAAGAACTCGTACCCGACGATCTACATCGTCAAGGCTAGTGTGTCGCTTTAGGCATGTTAAGCCCTGGCGATGTGATCGTCGTTTATCGTGTGTTAGTTAATCTTGATGCAGTTTTCTAATTCTGTCCCGCCAGCGGCTAACTTGTTTTAGGGTTTACTGCCGACGACGATCGAATTAGCTTGCTCGTTTAGATTAACTAAGACATCTGCCATCCCCAAAAGCGATCGACGACTTGATTTTCTTTGTGTTAACTCTCGATCTACACTCTGAGTTGCTATCGACCATAGTCGTGTTTCAAGGGTTAACCCAAAGCCTGTTTTCCAATCGTAATTAAGGATAGCGCCGGGGGTTCAGCCGGTTTTACCTAATGCATGTGATTAGTTATGTTTTTATATGCATTCGCCACTTATACAAGTGGATTGGTGAATATAAATGTATCGGTTACAGGGTATTCTCAGGATCTCTCTGTGATTGGTACATTTATATTGGCCGATTGGCTTGTATAAGTTCGCACTAGAGTATTAGCTAGTGTATTTATCTTTATACAACCCTCATCGGCTGATTCCAGTAATTCATTATAAATATATTAACATGGGCCGATGGGATTAGATCTGTTTTATCAGTTATATCATATTATTACTTCAGTTACTAGACATGGGGATTTGAGGTTGTCCGGCCGATGGCGGGTTGACTGGAACTTGCTGCGTTGGCTCGACGACCGATTGTTTCCCCTTCGTCCACTGTGCATATTGTTCCTCCGTGATGTGCTGGAGGCTCCCTCCCGCTTGCCTGGTGAGGACCAGCAGCAAGGTTGATGCTGGTTGGGCCGATGGAGGTGGGATCAGCGCCGTCGGCTGTGGAACCGTGCTCAGATCGGTCCTCAAAGTCCAATAAGCAGGGAACTTGTTTTCTGGCAAGAAAATCGGCCCTTGAGACTGATACTGATGAATGGAACCATCTAAGATTGATTTGACCGTATTGGTCAATGTGTTCACCAGGTCCCAGACTGGTTGACTAGCGCAGAATGAACTGCGGAGTCGATGCGGTCTTGCAACGTCGGCGCAGCGTTTTCTTCGTTCTTGACGGTGTGGTCGTATGCCACCGCCGACGTAGTGGCTCCGTCTCTAGGGCTCGGCATCACCACCTTAGATTTCTGAGTAAGGGTGCCTTGCCGAGTCCTAGAGTACGTCTGCAGGTACATATTTTGAAATTGCTCAACCAGCTTGTCCATCTCAGCTTTCTGCTCTTCGTTGAGCTGGTCGACGGTCACAGAGACGACGTTCTCCTCGGAGATCTCACTCTGTTTTGACATCCTGCAGTGGTCTTCTTGTTGTCGTGAAGCTTGCGTTCTTGAGGTCCCACCGGGCGTGCCAAAAGCGTGTTGGCGTAGAATTTAGACCTGCCTCACGACCAAACGGGTTGCACGTTTCCACGACGGCCTGGGAGATCTGCTTAGCTCCAGTGCAGGTCCAAAGGCTTGCCTAGGTGCGTGTATGGCGTGCCAGTTGATTTGATCTGCAATCAACAAGACAAACAGGCAAACCGTGTAAGTAAACAATGGCCGATCGGCCGATAGGCCGATGTCGCATTGTCATGACCTTGCCGATAGGGCAAAGCTTTATCGGCTCACTTGTAATTATGATAAATAAAATCAGAATATAGATCTAATCTCATCGGCCTTCATCAACATGTTAATGTCGATTAGCAGCATCGATCGATGAGGGATAAAAGAGATAAGTGCACTAGCTAATACTCTAATGCAGACTTGTATGAACCAATCGACTCATATAAATATATCGATCATAGGCAAACCCTAAAGAATAACCTATAACAAACATATTTATATTAGCCAATCTACTCATACAAGTGGCAAATACACATAAAAACATTATGGTGATAACATGTATTAGATAAGACCGGCTAAAACCCCGGCGCTATTCTTAATTACGATCAAAAACAGGCTTTGGGTTAGATCTCAAAACAGGACTAAGGTCGATGGCAACTCAAAATGTGAATTGAGACTTAACACAAAGAAAATCAAGTCGTCGATCGCTTTTGGGGATGGTAGATGCATCGAAAGATTTAACTAAGCATAATAATTAAACCACCATCGGCAATAAACCCTAAAACGAGTAGATCGCTGGCGAAGCATAATTATTACACTTACGAAAATTGTCCAAAGCATAATAAACGACAATCACATCATCGAGGCTTAACGTGCCTAAAGCGACACGCTAGCCCCGACGATGTAGATCGTCGGGCACGAGTTCTTAGCTCTGCTCTAGGGAAGCAAGAACTCGTCGAGGTTAACCTCTTGCGAGGGTTGGCGATGCGCCGAAAGTAGATTGATTTGTGTATTGTATTGTGTGAGAGAGTTTCTATGTACATACTACCGGGATATTTATACCCGAGATTACAACATTGTCCAGATAGGACACGATCTTATCTAGAACTTAACAAACAAGCCTTTGCGGCAGATTCTTGCCACAGATTAGATCTAAACCTACTTGATTTACAAGATACAGTTGCCTAAAACCGAGCCTTATCTCTATTTGGCAACTTCCTTGAAGCTTATCTCGAGCCCAGACCAAGCCCATGTTAACTCTATCAACTTCCTGGCTCTATCAGTCAATCGCCATATTGAATCCGTATCGGCCGATATGCTCTTCCTGCTAGTGCTTCTTCCAGTCCGATAAGCTTACCGAGTCCGATACGAGACTTAGTCCGACTCCAACTTAGCCGCCTTCTCTGCGTCGGTTTTCCTTTTTCTCTCCGAGTAGATTACAAAAATCTGCTGTTAACAATAATACAAAGCTCTCTTTCAATTTGTTTCTTACAATTGTTGCTTGATAAAACCAAAATCACCAAAACTCCCCCTCAAACCATGCCAAAAGGATGAATGATTCCCAGCTCTCCACGAAGAAAAGCAAAACGAGATGAATCCATTGGTTTAGTGAAAATATCCACAAGTTGCAATTTTGTATCAAAAATTTCAATTCAACATCGCCCTTCTCAACATGATCCCTCAAAAAGTGAAAGCGAATATCAATGTGCTTTGTGCGAGAGTGTTGTACAAGATTCTTAGCAATGTTAATAGCACTTGTATTGTCACAAAAAAGAGAAACCTTTTCAAATGCAAGACCATAATCTTTCAATGTTGAAATAAGCCAAAGAATCTGAAAACAACAACTAGCAGCAGCAACATATTCTGATTCAGCAGTTGATTGAGCTACACTAGATTGTTTCCTAAAAGACCATGCAATCAATGATGTACCAAGCAAATGACATGTTCCACTAGTACTTTTCCTATCAATTTTACAACCCACAAAATCAGCATCAGAATATCCACTAAAGCATAGAGAAGATGAAGTAGAATACCAAATTCCAAACTTAAGTGTATGATTCAAATACCTCATTATTCGCTTGACCGCTTGACGATGTGAAGCATGAGGAGAAGCTTGAAAGCGTGCACACAAACACACAGCAAATTGTATGTCTGGCCTAGATGTAGTTAGATACAACAAATATCCAATCATACTTCCATACTCCTTTTGATCCACAACTTCACCATCTTCATCAGGATCCAACACAGCAGTAGAACCAATTGGTGTAGAGATTGACTTGCTATTCTCCATCTTGAATCGTCTCAAAAGATCCTTGGTATACTTCGTTTGATGCACAAACGTACCTTGAGATGTTTGCTTAATTTGCAACCCCAAAAAGTACGATAACTCACCCATCATGCTCATCTCAAATTCCCTGCGCATAGTTTCAGCAAACTCCACAACCAAAGAGTGAGTAGAACAACCAAAGATGATATCATCCATATAAATCTAAACAAAAAGTTGATTATTACCATGCTTAAGAACAAAAAGCGTTTTGTCAATCTTTCCCATTTGAAAACCTTTCGCAAGCAAAAAGTTTTTAAGTCTATCATACCATTCATTAGGTGCTTGTTTCAAACCATACAAAGCCTTTGACAATTTAAAAACATTGTTTGGAAAATCAGGATTTTCAAAACCCGGTGGTTGGTTAACATAGACTTCCTCCTGTATATAGTCATTTAGAAATGCACTTTTAACATCCATTTGATACAATTTAAAACCTTTTGAAGCAGCAAAAACTAACAAAAGTCTAATTGCCTCAATCCTAGCAACAGGAGCAAAAGTTTCATCAAAATCCAAACCCTCCACCTGAGTAAAACCTTGAGCAACAAGTCTAGCTTTATTTCGCACAATTAAACCATCATCATTTTGTTTATTTTTGAAAACCCACTTGGTTCCAACAATATTATGTCCAGAAGGTGGTTCAACTAAAGTCCAAACTTTGTTTCTCTCAAAATATTTAAGTTCTTCATGCATAGCGTTAATCCACGATTCATCAGTTAGCGCATGAGTAACATCTTTGGGTTCAAAAGAAACAACAAATGCAGAATTTGCACAAACATCATGAGTTGTTACCTTAGACCTTGTAGTCCACTCACCTATATGACCAATAATTTGTTTCGTCAGATGTTGACGTTCAATGTGCAAAGGAGCAGCGACTTCTGAAGTTGTGTCACGTTCTGTACCCTCACTGGTCGAAGTTGTAGCCTCTAGAGGACCATCCCGATCAGCATCAATAGAACCGGAAGCCGATGACCTTGACCGGGTTGACCGCGTCTCCTGCGCCGGTCTGACCGGCCAAGCCGACCTCATCGTTGTCGTCGTCGTTGCTCTTTTCTTCAAAAATATGACCATCCTTCCCCAGAAATTGTGACAATATACCTGCAATTTCTATTCTAGTTCCTGGACTAGCCTCATCAAAAGTGACTTCACTAGTCTTATCAATTTTGTTAGTCTCTAAAATAAGTACACAATAGCCACGAGAATGAGCGGGGTAACCGAGAAACATTCCATCGGTAGAACGTGCCTCAAACTTATCCAAATTTCTAGATTTCAAGACAAAGCACTTGCAACCAAAAACACGCAAATGTGAAACTTTGAGTTGATGTCCAAAACGAAGCTCATAAGAAGTTTTTCCAAGTTTTGATCTCAGGAAAACACGGTTGGAAATATAACATGCAGTATTAATAGCTTCGGCCTAAAATTTTCTAGGAGTATGATACTCATCAAGCAATGTTCTAGTCATCTCAACCAAAGAACGATTTCTTCTTTCAACAACACCATTTTGTTGTGGAACACGAGGAGAAGAAAATTGATGTTCAAGACCTTTTTCACTGCAAAATTGTTCAAAACAAGCATTCTTAAATTCACCACCATTATCACTTCTAATTCACTTCAAAGAACCGGAAAGTTCACAATTCAATCTAAGATACAAACTCCGAAAGTGTCCAAAAGCCTCATCCTTACTTGCCATGAAGAAAACCCAAGAATATCGAGAAAAATCGTCAACAACAACCTACACATACCACTTTCCTCCAACGGATTGCACCCTAGCTGGACCAATAGTGTCCATGTGAAATAGTTGTCCCAGTGCATCCGTCATCATAGAAAAAATAGGAGCATGTGAAGAAGCAACCATCTTAGCATGACGACACGGTGTACAAACCAAATCAAGATCTTTCTTAAGTTTAGGCAAAGCACAAACAAGATCCAAACCACTTAATCTAGTGAGATGATCAAAACCAACATGTCTAAATCTACGATGCCAAAACATCAAATCTTTGTTGAATTTAGCAACCAAACATGTTACAACAGGTGAATCAGGATTTCCAAAATTAGCTTTAAACACTTTTCCATAGCGAGAAATATTCAACACAGAGTCACCACAAGAATCAAATACTTTACTTCCAGTTTTCTTAAAGTAAACCTCAAAATTCTCATCAACAATTTGTGAAACCAAAAGCAAATTGTATTTTAGATCCTCAACCAAAGCTATTTCTTTCAATTCAAATTTGTTACTTACCTTGACAGACACTGTAGCAAGAACGACACTAGTAGAAGCATCACCAAAGATAATCGATTCCATCTTGGATGCCATTTTGAGGGAGGAGAATCAATTTTTATCACAGGTCATGTGCCGTGAACAACCGGAGTCCACAATCCACACGTTCTCCTTCCTCGCCACCAAAGCCTACACACAAGAAGATGTCGAAGCCTCAGTACTGGGGTTAGATAAAAGAAATTTAGGAATCCAGTACTGAGACACACGGCCAGTAGATCCAATATGCATATATCCACGAACAAAAATAGTTTGAGAATTTTCAAAAAAATTTCTTCGAGGCCGGTCCGACCGAAGTACAGTAGCCAGTCTAACTGGGGGCCGGTCTGACCGCTTCTGTACCTCCAGTCTGACCGGAGCCCGGTCTGACCGACGCTTAGTAGCCGGTCGGACTGGTCGCCGGTCTGACCGCACAACCCACTGTAGTCTGACCGGTTTCCTCGAGGGAAAACCAGATTTCTGCCACTTAGATTTTGCAAAAACAATCTCTCTTTCTTTTTTCTGTTTACGTGCTAATCTGAAACAAAAACCAACAAGATGACCATCTTTATCACAAAAGGAACAAGTATACTTTTCCCTAGAAGTTAACGGTTTTGAAATATTAGTTTTAGTTTCTTTTAGTGTAGCAGAAAGAGAGGGCATAATTCCAGCAGATTTAAAAACTGTTTTCACAACATTAGGTTTTATCAAAATTTCACCATGTCTAGTCACTTTCAAAACATTGGGTTGATTTTTGCTGAAATAATCATGAACATCAAAACCTACACTCCTATTTTAACTAGTCACTTTAGATTGATCAAAAATCATGTTAAGTTGTTTCTTACCATCAGAAAATCTTTCCAAAAAACTTTTCAAATAAGAAACCTCTTTTTCCAAATCTGCACAACTCTCACAATCTACCATGACACCTTTGTTTTTACGACATTTTGGACAAGAAAGCACTTCATCAGATTTTACAATATCTTCCATATACTCAACACGACGCAAAGCATCTTTTAATCTCATCTTGTTTAGTGTACATGTTGAGCAATTCAAAATATTGTGTTGTTTTAGCTTTTTAGCACAAATCATGTTAAACATCAAACTAGCATAAAAAGCAACTTGATATTTTTCTAACAATTTTTTAGTTAAAAACAATTCATCCAAAGTGCGTGTGTACGTAGCAAATCCAAGAGCAAACGAAGCTTTCAATTTCAAATTATGAGCAACATTAATTTCTCTAATTTTTGAAATTTCATTCATTAAAATCTCACAATTTTTGCAATCATCATCATCAGGAATTAGAGATTTCAATCTAGCAATTTCAACATTTAGAGATTCAATTATGAACTCTTTTTTTTTATACATCTACTCACACTTCTTATTTTTTGCACTTAAAATAAGAATAGCTTCCTCAAGAGAACTCACCTCATTGTCCTCATACTATGAATCCGATTCACCACGAGCCATGAAGCATACACCGGAGATGTTCTTTTCCTTCTCCTTGTCTTCATCACAATCAAAATCTATGTCACTTAATGGCTCAAAAGCAGCATAGACTTGACTCAACACTTTCCTGACCACCTCCTTGAATTTCTTCCCCTTGAACGTGCTTTTCGACTTGGACTTGTCGTCCTTGGTCTTCTCTCCACCGTTGTCTTCCTTCTTGCCTCTCCCATGCTTAGGAAAATGTGAACGAATGTGACGAAGTGCACCACATTCAAAGCAACGAGTTTGACCTCCTCTTTTCCTGTACTTGACATTGTTCATAGCTCGAGAAATCTTGTTAGCAGCCAAAGCCAAATCCTCCTCCTCGAACTGTTCGAGTTGCTCATCGGACATGGCATTAATCAAAGCAAGAGCGGTAGAATTTGACGAAGAAGCACCAACATCCAAAGAAGTCGAGGGAGAAACCAAAGCACTAGATTTAGAATCTATCTTGCGAGAAAGAATATTCATCTCATCAGTTTTGAGTTTTGTGTAAAGTGAATCCAACGTCAAAGTAGACATATCAACAGACTCTTGAATAGATGTAACCTTCATCTCCCAAATAGACATATCAAGACTATTCAAAAAGTGGTGAGAAACCTCAGATTGTGTGTAATTTGTGTCATAAGTAGAATCAACAGATCTAAGATCACTCAAAATCTTATTAAATCTACCAAGATAATCATCCAAAGCCTCTCCATGTTTCATCTCAAATTTTATGTATTCCTTTTTGAAAAGATCTCAACGAAGTTCTTTAAAGTTAGTAGTTCCTTGATGAAAGTTTCTCAACGCATTCCAAATCTCATGGGTGGTTTTAAGTTGTGACACACGATCAAAATCTGAACGAGAAATTCCACTAAACAAAATATTACGAGCTTTGCAATTGTTATTAAACTCAATTTTCAAAGCTTCAGTAGTAATTTGATCAAGAATCACATAAGAAAGAGCAACCTTTTGCCAAACATCATAATCTTGAGCCATAATGTAAGATTGCATCTTGTCACACCAATAAGCAAAATCCGAACCATCGAAAATATGTGGATTAGTTGAAAACTTGTTAGCCATGGCCTAAAATCTCTAGATCGGTAAAAATCCAAAGAAAAAAACGAGGCTCTGATACCACTTATAGGATCGAAAAGTAAGAACTAAGCCAACCAGAGGGGGGTGAATGGTTGTAGTACCCAAAAACAAAAACTTTTAGCGAAATTAAAAGTGACCCTCAAATCAATGTAGATTGATCTGACCAAAACAGATCGGCCGGTCTGACTGCACCTTAGCCGTTGGTCTGACCGATATTTTTCTCTTAGTCTAACTGCCCTAAAGTCGCCTCTGCCTCCTGCCGCAGTCACCAGTCTGACCGTCGTGTCTCCGCCAGTTTGACCGCTGTGATGCCGCCGGTCAGACCACCGGTGTGTTGCCGGTTAGACCGCCGAACCCGAGCAAACACAAATTGAAGATCTCTTAATGGAGATGACAAGTGTATTACTTCTCATTGTGTTTACAAAGTGCAACAACAACACTCCTCATGAAAATCTCAACTAAACTCGAAACCCTAACTAAACTCA
Source organism: Oryza officinalis (assembly GCA_008326285.1). Taxonomy (NCBI): domain Eukaryota; kingdom Viridiplantae; phylum Streptophyta; class Magnoliopsida; order Poales; family Poaceae; genus Oryza; species Oryza officinalis. The sequence continues at coordinate 14,824,393 of BDMV01000012.1, read as the reverse complement.
CAACTCATTACTCTCAAAAACGATACCGGGAGGCCACACCCTCCCTCTCTATTTATACATGAGGTAAGAAGCCTAAAGGCACGAACCAAACTCATACAAGAAGTCCTAATCCACCTAGGAAACCTTCCCGTACAAGAAACCAACTTTACATATTTCAATTGTACCAAATTTGGACTCCTTCCAAATTCGACTCCATATCCCATACGCACACAATATCTCCATCGTATGCCATATGAAATCTTCACCAACCACGTGTATTGATCTTTAGCCTAAGTATCCCGCATGATATCTGACCGTCCGGGCATCACCTTATCTCCAAGTTGACTCCCGATCCATCACCGACAATACTCTCCCAAGACATAAAGATTACCTACACATGAATCAAATAAAGAAACCATATCCGAGCACAAGCTATCTCCAACTTGACTCATTGTTAGCACACAACAGTATTACATACACATAGTATCCATCTAGAAGCCATAAACACAAATTAACCATGGATATCCAATGAAACAACCTGAAACCAAAACCGACACAGGGTCGGCCGGTCAGACCGCGGGCTGGCTGGTTTGACTGCACACATACTGCCGGTCTGACCGACCATACCTGCCTGGTCTGACCGAACCCAACAAAACAATAGTCCCTAAAAATTCAATCATCTCACAAGCCACTTTGCCAATAATCTCCAAATATCAAAACTAATAACCTCAGATGCCAATTGTTCATCTTTTGGCGTAGAATTTCGACCCGCCTCACAACAAAACGGGTTCCACGTTTCCACGGTGGCCTGGGAGGTTTGCTTTACTCCAGTGCAGGTCCAATGGCTTGCCTAGATGCGTCTAGGGCGTGCCAGTTGATTTGATCTGCAATCAACAAGACTAAACAAGTAAACCACATTAGAAACGACGGCTGATCGGCCGATAGGCCGATGTTGCATCGTGGAAGCCTAGTCGATAGGGCAAAGCTATATCGGCCTTCTTGAGGTTATAACATAATAAGATTGGTAAGTAGATCTAATCCCATCGGCCCATGTTAATGTGTTTATGGCAATTTAATAGAAACGGCCGATGGGGAACGCATGAAGATAAATACACTAGCTAATACTCTAGTGCAAACTTATACAAGCCAACCGACCGATATAAATATATCAATTACAGAGAAGTCTTGAGAACACCTTGCAATGAATATATTTATATCTATTGATCTACTTGTACAACTGGCAAATACATGCAAAAACCTAAATAATCACATGCATTAAGCAAGACCCGCTGAAACCCCGGTGCTATCTTTAATTACGATCAGACACAGGCTTTGAATTAAATCTCAACATACGACTAAGGTCGATGGCAACTCAAAGTGTAGATTGAGGGTTAACACAAAGAAAATCAAGCCGTCGATCGCTTTTGGGGATGGTAGATGCATCAGATAATCTGGACAAGCAAGCTAATTCAACCATCGTTGGCAATAAACCCTAAAACAAGTTAATCGCTGGCGAGATAGAATTAGAAAGCCGTATCAAGATTAGCCAAAACATGATAGACGACGATCACATTATCAGGGCTTAACGTGCCTAAAACGACACGCTAGCCCTGACGATGTAGATCGTCGGGTACGAGTTCTTACCTCTGCTCTGGGGAAGCAAGAACTCGCCGAAAGCAAACCTCTTGCGAGGGTTGGCAATGCGCCGAGAGTAGATTGATTTGTGTTTTATTGATTGATTGAGATTGAGAGAGATTCTATGTACAAACTACCAGGCTATTTATACCCGAGATTACAACATTGTCCACGTAGGACACGATCGTATCCCTAACTAACAAACAAGTCCTTGTGGCGGACTCTTGCCAAAGATTAGATCTAAACCTACTTAATTCACAAGATACAATTGCCTAAAACCGAGCCTTATCTCTATTTGGCAATCTCCTTGAAGCTTATCTCAAACCCAAACTGAACCCATGTTGGCTTTATCAACTTTCTGACTCTATCGGCCGATAGCCGTATCAAATCCGAATCGGCCGATACATCCTTTCTACTAGTGCTTCTCCCAGTCCGATACGCTTACTAGGTCCGAGACGGTAACTGATTCAACTTAGAGCGCTCCTTGTTCTCTGCATCCTCTTCGAGTAGATTATGAAAATCTGCTGTTAACACATGCCCCCCAATTCCGCTTCGTTATATAATGTGGCGGAATTAACTCCGAGGAACCCATCGACTTCTTCGCTAGGGTTTGTCTAAAAACCGTGCAGATCCAGATTCGCAGCCTCCCGCCACCAATCTCCTTGCGCAGTTCTTCAATAACCGCTTGCGCCTCTCGATTCCGGCGACTCCTCGACGCTCTTTCGGCATCGACCCCCTCATCGGCGACCTCTTCAACATCCATAGCTTCCTTGCCGTTCTACGCTTCTGAGATCCCCGTGGTAAGTCAATCCTTTCCAAGTTCACATTTTCGTTTTCCCGCCGAGTTCTTCAAACTAGGGTTTCTACTCTTGCCCCCCCTCCTCGGGTCTTATTTTTAATCACCGTTCTCATGCCATAGGTCTTCAAGAACCAGATCTTAATTCCCACCAATGACAAATCACATCGGTTCCTTCTAGGACACATGAGCAATCCCGACCCAACCTGGCTGATAAATGCAGAGACAAACAGAATCCCTTTCAAAGAAATAAAGCCCAATGTCGCTTCATGGAAGCATACCTTTAGATTTTGGCCGTCCAAGCTCAATGGCTACAGGACTTGGTACAAAAGGATTGCCGCGGCCAAGCAAGTTCATTGGGATGAAATAGGAATCGACCAGTGTATTGCTCTGTCTTTGGCCGATACCAAGAAGAACAAACCTCTTATGTCAGCAGCCACCTATTTTTGGTCCAGCAAGGTCCGATGACCCCAACATTGATCGATGTCAAGATGCTGACAGGATTGGATATACACTCTGAAATAAATCCCTTCAACCTCCTTATTAATACCAGTCAGAAGCTGAAGACAAAGAAAATCAGAGGTTAGTCTGGATACATATCTGAACATATAGAACAACGATCTGTCTCAGAGAGAGAGCATGTGGCTTTTCTAACTCTATGGTTAGAGAGATTCGTCTTCTGCGGATTAACCTGCGGCCCCACTTTGAATTATCAACATCTAGCGCAGGCCCTGGTTGGAAAGATGCAAATTCCTCTCGGCCGATATCTTCTTGGAGCTATCTACCGGCTTCTTTATTCTGCCACTCAGGATCTAATGTTAAAATGGACAGTGGCACACGGAGGCCCATGGTGGTTTATCCAGCTGTGGCTAACAATTCACACCAACACCATCGTCGATCGGCCTCCATTATCAGACTCAGTCTTCCCATCGGACTATATTGACAACGAGGATCCCACATCAAGAAGATGTATGTCCTTTGGAGAAGCAACTTCAATTTATCCTAGAGCAAATCAATCGGCCGAAGACATATCCAACTGGTTTATCCAACTCTACACTGGCCCTCCATCAACCAAAATGGACATGTTTGTATATCCTTCGGACTCCGAATTTGAGCTCCCTGCCGATCTGAACTTGAGCCAGCTGAACGATGACATGGTTTCGAGGGAGATCTTAATGATCGGCATTACTCCTTGCCTGCTCCCAATAGGCGTATTTCAAGGTAGAAGCACCAGTTTATCATACGAGTTTTACAACCCCATGGTGGCTGCCAGAAAATGCGGGTTGGGACAACTTCCAATCAGCCTACACTTTCATCGGCTCCTAGAGAGCAGGGGTACGGTCTCATCAGCCCTGATTATGAGCAAAGCCCTGGAGATTAGAGTATCAAATTTGGGAGACTGTGACCGATTATGGTTGAGCCCTTTTATCCATATCAGTTTCCAGTCTTGGTGGCAGGAATGGGCTTCTCACCTCTTCCATCAATCGGCCAGGTTCTATCTAACAAAACTTGTTGATAATATCAGCCCCCAAGTCCCTGACGCCCCAATGCCATTAGTCAGCAACAGTGGGCAGAAAATCTCTTATGCTCTAGTCCTGGCTCCATCAGGAAGAACTGTTTTGGAGTCAGTTATCGGCCTTACTGCCCCAAAGGTGTCATCACTGCTCCAAGGGCCGATAACCAAAAAGACTCCTAAAAGGAAGGCGCCAGTAAAAGAAAAGATTCAGAAAACCATCAAGAAACCCAGGACTGACGACCAAGCCGATCTTGACGAACTAGACCCCTCCATGGAAGAATTCCACGATGACCAGGTAATAGAGGAGAAGGTCGATGCAGCAGCTGCCGATCTGCCTGAAGAAGAAGATCCATCGGCCAACACCACTAAAGAACCATTGGCCAAGACCACTACGATCCCACCGGCCGGTGACCAAGCCGACACTGCCCAACCAAGGAGAACCAGACATGCAGTCCGCAAGGTTAATATAGTCCCTTTCTTGAATGTATGCAGTCTCCTTCTGCTGGTATGCTATAACTTGATATCCTTCTCAGGTCGTCGCATCGTCTTTACTGAAAGAAAGAACTCAATCGGCCTCTTTGGCGAGAACTAAGAAGGCAACCTTGCAGAGGCGCGAACAAATCAAGGCCCGATTCAGGACACCATCTCCTTCTCCACCACCCTCTCCGATTGCTTTGGTAAGAGTTAATCTTTATATTATTCTTCTGGTAACATAGATCTGATCACCATTTTCTTGCCTTTTTTTTTAGCCACGAGCTCCATCTCCTGCCCCGCATCGGCCAGTCCCTTCGCCCGCTGCTCCAGAACAACGAGAGGAGGCCGATGCAAGCACAGCTAATGCCCCATCACAGGTAAACCAGATCACTTCGATTCCTTTAACGATTTCTGTTTGACTAGGCTAACCATGCCCTATCTTGGTGTTTGCAGAAGTTAGCCGATATGTTTTCTTTTGATATCGGCCAATTTCTTGATGATGAGGACGAAGAGCCACCCAGCACAGCCAAGGCGTCAATTTCTGAAGAATTGAAGAACCGGCTGTTCGATATCGCTAATTGGCTGGAATCATCATTGGAATCTTTGGTGGAGAACTGCAATCCTATCAGGAGTATGGTGCAAGAAATCCAAGATCAACTGCCCGAAGACCTGATGGAGATCCTGACGCCAGCCATCTTCTTGGAACAATACCACTTCAAGCTCCACAAGGCTAAGGAAAGAATCGCGGAGCGGCGGGAACGTGAAAGCTTGGAATCGGCCTTAACTGCCAGCAAATCTCAAGTCAATTCTGACAAGACCAAGTTGGATGAACTGGCTGTTGAGCCGATCCTCTTGAACAATAGGCTTGAAGAACTCCGCCGTCTCGAAGCAGACTTAGTGCTGAAGCTAGAAGGCACCCGCAAGGACATCCAAGAAGTTGAAGCCGGAATAGCTGCATCACCTAGGGCCATAGAAGACCAAACGATGAAACTGAAGGCATCGGCCAAATACCTTGTAACCCTGAGCAAATCCTTGAAGCCAATTCCAGGGTCAATGGCCGATGATGCTCAAGCAATAGAGGACATTCATCAAATCCGCCGTAAGGCCACTGCAGCTATTAAAAAATTCGTACGCTGATGTAAGATATTTTATGTCGTTCTTGTAAAAAGATAACCTCCTATTTTGATATATATCTCATCGGCCAATTAGCCAAATTCGATCTGAGCAAGTCGGAAAAAACAATCCAAGTCTGAAAAATTTTTGAAGTCCATAAACTTGAATCAATCTGATATTTTGAAGGACAGTCCATAAACGTGAATCAATCTGATATTTTGAAGGATCTTGAAGAATTGTCTGCTTGTATATATATGGCCCCCAAAATTTGGAAGATGAGGGCTCATGTTGTAAAATTTGAACTAAGGGCGATAGTATATATCAGCCATCTAAAGGCGATGCGTTGTACATCGGCTGTGATCATAAATCGGCTGGAAGGCTGATCATGAGTCGATCCATACACTTGGGTAATATTTCTTTAAGTATTTGCCATTAAGAGCTTTGCCATAAATTTCTCCATCCAATCCTTTTAACAAATAAGCATTGTGAGGAACACATCGATGAATCTGAAAAGGACCTTCCCAATTAGGTGACCACTTGCCGAATTTGTTATCCCTGGAACCGATCGGCAGTATTAATTTACAAACAAGATCCCCTTCCTCAAATGACTTGGCAACAACCTTTTTGTTATGACGAGCAACTCGATCTTTATCGCGCTTTATTTTTTCCAAGGCCCGCAATCGGACGTGTGCCAAATCCTCTAACTCATCAACCATAAGATTGTGGTACTCATTGGCCGTCAAGTCATCTTGCAATGCAATAGTTCTTGAGCCGATGTTGGTCTCCCACGGCAGCACAGTTTCATGTCCATAAACCAGCTGATAAAGCGGCACTTGAGTTGCACCATGACAAGCTATCCGATACGCCCAAAGGGAATCGGCCAGCGTGGTATGCCACCGTCTCGGCTGTTCATCTGTTTTCCTCTTGATCAACTTGATTAAAGTCTTGTTAGAACCTTCTGCCTGCCCATTAGCTTGTGCATAATATGGAGAAGAATTTAACAGCTTGATGCCCATGCTTTCAGCAAACTGAACAAACTCATCGGGCACGAAAATTGATCCCTGATCTGTTGTCAATGTTTGTGGAAGTCCAAATCTGTATATGATATGCTCTTTAACAAATTGGATGGCATCCTTGGAATCAACTTTCTTAAGAGGGATGGCCTCAACCCACTTTGTGAAGTAGTCTGTAGCCACTAAAATATACTTGTGTCCTTTGCTTGATGGTGGGTTAATCTGGCCAATCCTATCTATACCCCACCCAGGAAACAGCCACGGCTTTATGATTGGATGCATAGCCGATGCCAGTGCTCTCTGAATCGCTCCAAACTTCTGACAATCTTGACAACCTTTATAATACTTGAAACAATCCTCTAGCATTGTCGGCCAAAAATATCCAACGCGCTTTAAGAGCCATCTCATTTTATGGGCTGATTGATGTGTTCCACAAATTCCTTCATGGACCTCGCTCATGACAACTTTGGCTTCCTCTAAACTCAAGCACTTGAGTAAAACACCATCAATCGTCCGATAGTATAGATCATCATCCATCAAGACATACTTTAAAACTTCATACTTCATCTTTCGTGACGCCGATTGAGAAGGATTTCTCAAATACTCGATGATAGCAAACCTCCAGTCATCGGCATCAACGGTTGCAATTTGAATCTGAACATCTTTGGCCATCGGCCTGTATCCTGATGCCCCCTGAGCTAAATCATTGGCCTCGAAGTTCTGCTTCCTGGGTATATGCCTCATCATCACAATCTTGAAAGCTTGTAGCAACTCCTTGCACTCCTCATTGTAAACTCTGAGAATATCATTCTTGCATTCATACTCCCCAGAAAGTTGATTGATGACCAGCTGTGAATCGCCAATAATCTCTACGGAATCGGCCTCGACCTCTTGTAATAACTACAAACCTTTAAGAACAGCTTCATACTCTGCTTGATTGTTAGTATAATAAGGCTTAATGGTAAACGCAAACTCGAAGCTTGCCCCCTGAGGGGATATGATGACTAGGCCGATACCACATCCATCTCTGCAAACAGACCCATCAAAATACAATGTCCATGGCACAATGTCTGAATATGCAATTGAATCATCTCTATGTTGAATAATAAAATTGGCCAGGGCTTGTCCCTTGATCGTTTTGGCCGATTCATACCGTAGGTCAAACTCTGTTAAAGCAAAAATCCACTTCCCAATTCTCCCTTTCAACACGGGGGCCGATAGCATGTATTTCATCACATCGGCCTTACTTACCACAATGCACTCATTGGAAAGTAAATAATGCCTCAACTTAGTACATGAAAAATATAAGCATAAGCATAACTTTTCCACCGGCATGTACCTCGTTTCAGCATCCAGCAACCTTCTGCCGAGATAGAAAATAGTTCTCTCTTTGCCATCAATGTCTTGAACCAAAACTGAGCCGATAGACTTCTCATCGGCCGATAGGTACAGCCTGAACGGAACTCCCTTTTGTGGAGGAATTAGAACTGGTGGGGAGCTCAAATACTCTTTGATATCGTCCAGCACCTTTTGCTGCTTGTCACCCCATGTAAACTCTTGATCGTCCTTTGTCTTCAACAATGGAGTGAACGGCTCTATCCTGCCTAACAGGTTCGATATAAAGCGCCGGACAAAGTTGATCTTGCCGAGTAGAGATTGTAACTTGGTCTTGTTAGTTGGAGGCTTGATCTTTTTTATAGCGTCAATTTTCTTCTGTGTAATCTCAATTCCTCTTTCGTGGACCAAGAAACCCAAAAATTGACCGGCCGATACGCCGAAGGCACACTTGTTAGGGTTCATCTTTTGACTTTACGACGACATCATCGATGTAAACCTCGATCAAAAAGCCAATAAGATCATGAAAAATATAATTCATAGCCCTCTGATAAGTAGCTCCAGCGTTTTTTAAACCAAACGTCATGACAACCCACTCGTATAGGCCGATTGCCCCCAGACACCGGAAAGCTGTCTTGTGAATACCTTCCTCAGCCATAAAAATCTGATTGTAGCCTGTGTTTCCGTCCATAAAGCTGAAGATCTTGTGTCCAGATGCAGCATCAACTAGCAAATCGGCCAACGACATAGGGTACTCGTCTTTTGGTGTTGCTTTCTTTAGATCTCTGAAATCAATACACACCCTGAGCTTGCCGTTTTTCTTCAACACTGGAACTATGTTGGAAACCCACTCCGCGTATCGGCAAGGTCTGATAAAGTTGGCATCATAAAGTCTTGTGATCTCTGCCTTGATAGCTTCATGCATATCGGCCTTAAATCGCCTAGGAGCTTGTTTAAAAGGCCGATAGCCTCGTTTGACAGGTGACCGATGTTCTACGATCGATCGGCTTAATCCTGGCATCTCATGATATTCCCATGCGAAACAATCCATGAATTCTTTTAAAAGATTTATCAGATTATTCTTATAATCCCTTGGCAGGTTAGCACTTACATACATCGGCCTAGGCCTATCACCTATTCCTATATCGACCTCTTCAAGTTCGTCAGCCGACGTAAAGCCTTGTCCTAATTTTCCATCTAACTCATCCACCGCGTCATCTGTATAGGGACTATCTTGTTCGTCTTAGCCGGTGGATGGCACACTTTTGTTAAAGCAACTGCTTGTCTTGATCTTCAATCATCTCAATGTCGCAGTCAGTTACTTTGAGGAAATCAGCCTCCCATACTCGCCCGGACAAGCAGTCGATCCCCTCCATCTCCCAAACTGCGAGATCGGAATTGGCTACATGCACTGACCTATCGGCTTGCACGATCTCGACTTGGTCCCCTTGCCACTGAATGAGGCACTGATGCATTGTTGAGGGAACGCAACAATTTGCATGGATCCAATCGTGTCCCAACAACAGGCTGTAGGAACCCTTTCCATTGAAGACAAAAAAGGTAGTAAGTATTGTCTTGTTGCCCACCGTGAGCTCCACATTCAACACCCCTTTTGCCTCCGATGCGTTACCACCAAAGTCCTTTAACACCATATTAGTCTTGATGAGATCTTCAGGTACTTTTCCAAGCTTCCTAAAAGTTGTATATGGCATCAAATTCACTGCCGCGCCGCCATCGACCAGCATCTTCGTCATCGGCTGCCCATTGACGAACCCCTTCATGTATAACGGCTGGAGGTGCCTATGGCTTGTATCGGTCGGCTTGTTGAACACGGCTTGGTCTGGTGACAACTGTAGCCTAGCCAAAGATTGCTCTATCTCATCTTCGGCTACTGCCTCATCGGCCACCTGTACGCTATATTCCGCTGGCAACACGAAAACCATGTTAACAGAAGCCGATGCTACGCCTTTACCTTTTGCAGACACAGGAGCTCGTGCTAATTTCGAGGTGCCCTCATCGGCCTTGACCACCATGGATTTTATCCTCCATTCTTTTTTAGTCGTGGTGGGCTGATGGGCGGTTGCCGCCTGCTGCTTCTGGACCTGCTCTTTCTTCCTCAGCCTCTGTACCCGTCGTTTCTGGGTCTTGCTAAACACGTCGCTTGGGCACCACTAAGGGATCTGGGGTTGGTCATCGTCTTCGTCCTGACGATCTTGGTGCATCGGTCCTAGCCTTTCGTGTACAGATTTTCTTTGCTTGGTCGGTCGATGCGCTTGCCTACTTGAGCCACCCTGGTGAGGATCTTCTATGTCATTGCACGCAGGACACTCTTGAATTGTTGGCAACCTCATTCCTTCGTTCCAACAAATGCGAAAGAACTCGCACTCCCAATGAGGGTCATAGGATCTGTCTTGGTCAGAGTACTCTCGTGCTTGCTCTTCCCGTCTTCGCTGGTACTTTTTGATCAGGCCCTCTAAAGTCTGATGAGGCTGCTTGTTGGTCCGATAGGCATCGCTATTGGCCCTGTCTGCCCACACCATGTTGACTGGGAACGGGTGTCCTTCTATCTTCATCGGCCGCTTGGCTTCATCAATCATGATCCTGCCTTGCTCGATGGCCGATTGAATTTGCTGCCAGAAGATCTTGCATTCGTTGGTGTGATGCGAATATGTGTTGTGCCACTTGCAATATCTTCTCTTCTTGATTTCCTCGGCCGATGGTAGTACATGACCTACTGGCAGCTGAATTTGCTTTTCTTGCAAGAGTAGATCAAATATTTTATCGGCCATGTTGATGTCGAAGTCGTACTTGTCCTCTTTGTTGCCCTTCTTGGCCCATTGGCACGTTGTTGGCTTCTTCATCTGGGCCCACTCGGCATCATGTTCATCGTCTTCATCGGAGGTGTACTGATAGACAGTATTGATTTTCTTCGCGAACTTCTTCGCCTCCTGGAATCTCTGTTCATGGGCCGACACCCTCTGCGCTAGCTGAGCTGTCAAATTCCTGCGAGGAGAACCTTTCTCGTATCGGCCCTAATAGTCCCTGGAACGTCAAATCGGCTAGTTGAAAATCGGTCAGACTGAGGCTGTAACACCTGTTCCTTATGTCCCTGAATCTTTCGATGTAATCTGGGACCGATTCGTCAACCCTTTGCCTGATAGCGGTGAGATCAGACAGCTTCATCTCTTGTACGCCGTTGTAGAAGTATCTGTGAAACTGTTTCTCCAGGTCGACCCAACCTCTAATGGAGTTGCAGGGTAGAGAGGAAAACCATGTAAATGCTGACCCTGACAAGGAGAGAGGGAAAAATCTCACCCTCAACGCCTCCACAGCCGATGCCTCACCACACTGAGCTAAGAATCGGCTGACATGCTCGTAGGTAGAGACGTTATCCTGCCCAGAAAATTTGGAGAAGTCTAGGATCTTGTACCGATTCGGCAACGGCACTCTATCGAACTCCTCGGGGTAAGGGTGCCGATACACCGTGGAACTCTCCTTGGGCTTCAAGCCAAATTGATCACGCATCACTTCGGCTATCATGTCGGCCCAGTACCCTTGGGTGAATCCTGCAGGCTGGTGAGGAGGCTCTTGGTGGTAGGGCTGCTGAAAGCCTTCCGGCCGATACTGCCTGGGGGAGTACGACTGGAAGTGGTGGTTCAAGTTCTGTGCATCAAATTGCCCTGTAGCGTACTACTGGTAGCCTTGTGGCGCATTGCAGGCAGCTGCTTGTGGAGGGTTGCTTGTCTAAGGTTGTCCAGCCGATGGTTGGTTGACTGGAGCTTGTTGTATCGACTCAACCATCTGCTGTTTCCCCCTCGTCCATTGTGCCTACTGCTCCTCCGTGATGTGCTGGGGGCTTCCTTCCGCTTGCTTGGTCAGGACCAACGGCATGGTCTACGCTGGCTGGGCCGATGGAGGTGGAATCGACGCTGTCGGCTGCGGAGCCGTACTCAGATTGGTCCTCAAAGTCCGACAAGCAGGGAACTTGTTGTCTGGCAGGAAAATCGGCCCTTGAGGCTTGTACTAGTGAATGGAGCCGTCTAGGATTGATTTTACAGTATTGGTCAATGTGTTTACAAGGATCCCCGATTGGTTGACCAATGCGGAGTGAACCGCGGAGTCGATGCGGTCCTGTAGCATCGGCGTGGCGCTGTCTTCAGTCTTGACAGCGTGGTCGTGTGCTGCCGCCGACGTGCTAGCTCCGTCTCCAAGGCTCAGCATTACCACCTTAGACTTTTGGATAAGGGTGCCTTGCCAAGTCCTAGAGTACGTTTGCAGGTACATGTTTTGAAATTGCTCAACCAGCTTGTTCATCTGAGCTTTTTGCTCCTTATTGAGCTGGTCCGTGGTCATAGAGACGACGTTCTCCTCCGAGATCTCGTTTTGTTTCGACATCCTGCGGTGATCTTCTTGTTGTTGTGAAGCTTGCGTTCTTGAGGTCCCACCGGGTGTGCCAAAAGCGTGTTGGCGTAGAATTTTGACCCGCCTCATAACAAAACGGGTTCCACGTTTCCACGGTGGCCTGGGAGGTTTGCTTTACTCCAGTGCAGGTCCAATGGCTTGCTTAGATGCGTGTAGGGCGTGCCAGTTGATTTGATCTGCAATCAACAAGACTAAAAAAGTAAACCACATTAGAAACGATGGCTGATTGGCCGATAGGCCGATGTTGCATCGTGGAAGCCTAGCCGATAGGGCAAAGCTATATCGGCCTTCTTGAGGTGATAACATAATAAGATTGGTAAGTAGATCTAATCCCATCGGCCCATGTTAATGTGTTTATGGCAATTTAATAGAAACGGATGATGGGGAACGCATGAAGATAAATACACTAGCTAATACTCTAGTGCAAACTTATACAAGCCAATCGACCGATATAAATATATCAATTACAGAGAAGTCTTGAGAACACCTTGCAATGAATATATTTATATCTATTGATCTACTTGTACAAGTGGCAAATACATGCAAAAATCTAAATAATCACATGCATTAAGCAAGACCGGCTGAAATCCCGGTGCTATCCTTAATTACGATCAGAGATAGGCTTTGAATTAAATCTCAACATACGACTAAGGTCGATGGCAACTCAAAGTGTAGATTGAGGGTTAACACAAAGAAAATCAAGCCGTCGATCGCTTTTGGGGATGGTAGATGCATCAGATAATCTAGACAAGCAAGCTAATTCAACCATCGTCGGCAATAAACTCTAAAACGAGTTAATCGCTGGCAAGATATAATTAGAAAGCCATATCAAGATTAGGTAAAACATGATAGACGACGATCACATCATCAGGGCTTAACGTGCCTAAAACGACACGCTAGCCCCAATGATGCAGATCATCGGGTACGAGTTCTTGCCTCTGCTCTGGGGAAGCAAGAACTCGCCAGAAGCAAACCTCTTGCGAGGGTTGGCAATGCACCGAGAGTAGATTGATTTGTGTTTTATTGATTGATTGAGATTAAGAGAGATTCTATGTACAAACTACTAGGCTATTTATACCCGAGATTACAACATTGTCCACGTAGGACACGATGATATCCCTAACTAACAAACAAGTCCTTGTGGCGGACTCTTGCCAAAGATTAGATCTAAACCTACTTAATTCACAAGATACAATTGCCTAAAACCGAGCCTTATCTCTATTTGGCAATCTCCTTGAAGCTTATCTCAAACCCAAACCGAACCCATGTTGGCTTTATCAACTTTCTGACTCTATCGGCCGATAGCCGTATCGAATCCGAATCGGCCGATACACCCTTTCTACTAGTGCTTCTCCCAGTCTGATACGCTTACTAGGTCCGATACGGTAACTGATTCGACTTAGAGCGCTCCTTCTTCTCTGCATCGGTTTCCTCTGTCCTCTCTGAGTAGATTATGAAAATCTGCTGTTAACATCATCACAACAGAAGAATCAAACGCACTTTGATTTTACATCACCCAACAGCTTGGAGAGCATGGTCTCTGGACAAATGAGATGCAGAACACACTAAACTAGCATGTCCAGTAGACCCACAGATTAACTAGCATGTCCAGTAGACCCACAGATGGCAGCAACATACCAATGGCCAGTTGGCGAACATCAACATCACCATGTAGCAAAGTCAGGCCAACATGTTGGCATACTTCTAGTCGCAGGGATTCAATCCCTATCATGGAACATGAGCAAAAAGCTAGTTTTGGGAAGGTCCTCCACATAAGGTAACTTGTAGATTTTATTTCATTGCATTGCATTTAAAAAAGAAAAAAATGATAAAAAATTTCCAGAAGACAAAAATAACAATAATATTTGCTTTCCATACACAGTAAGAATGATTTAGTTCTGATGGTTGAAATGATGAATAATAGCTATGTTTTATTTACTTATAGTACTTAGTTTATAGCTTAGTATTCACCTAAGTTTTTCAGTTTGTTGGACAAAAATCTTTACCTTGAACTTGAAACTTGTGGGTTGCACATGCATGATCTAAGTCTAAGTTGTTGTGACATATGAGATGGTAAAATAGAGTTGCTATGATCTTACTTACAAGTGACACTTGAAGTCTAGATGATTTCTGTTTTCAAAAAACTGAAAATTTATAAGTTCCTCAATGATGAAAAATTCCTACCAAAGTCATATGATGATCAAAGTGCAAAAATCTTTACACATATGCTACTTGTTATTGAATTGAGCATTTTTAAAATGTTGTGACCCTTGTGATATTCTTTTCCTGCTTTCTTGATCAAGATCACACATGCTCAGCCACCAAATATGCTCGACCTCTACGCTGGAGGTTAGCAAAAACATGTCATACATCTACCATAGTTGCTTTACCTCTACACTGCGGGTTAGCAACATTCCATCCACTAAATAAATACTCCATCTTATCGATCAATTGTCTCTCGTAGCAGTTTGCAAAAGAGATGGCTGTGAAAAAAAAGGAGATAGAAAATAAAAAACATTCTTGTGTATTATGAGAAGAAAAAATGAGAAAAAGGAGAAAAGGAGTGTATGCTCACATTGTTCTTGAGCAGCATGAGAAAAATAGATAGAAGAAGAATAGCCATGTCTCAAATTAGGAATAAAAGAGAGTCTATAACAATGAGTACCATATATCACCTTCCACCATATAGCCACAAGCTTAGACATCTTGATCAGATTGTATTATTTCTTTTCTTCTTGGATCCCTTTTTGATTTTGCAATATATGTGATACAAGTATTGTCTCATTATTTTTTCCCACCTTGAGCTCCACATAGACCTTTTAGAGGTAGGATGAAAAAGAAGCAACCCAATGACTTGGTGAGGAATTATAACATTGAGTGATCTTAGAGTATCTTTTGAGGAAGCTTTTTTATTTGCAAAATTCTTGAAAACCTCCGTGTCATGACCAGAAATAACCCAACAGGTATTCCATTCATGCGTGCATTAATCCTTGTCCCAGGAGGCGAGATACACAAATAAGTTGATACAATTCAGAGTTTAACAAGCTGAAAGTGTAAATAGTACTTATTACATGGGCGACCAAAGGCCATCACATTGAGAGAAACGAAGAAACATGGAAGATTAGGGCGAAGACCACAAGTGCTTGATGGCAAGGCATGAGCTAGACATCGAAGCCATCCTCTTCCAAGAGCTCCTCTTCTGAGTTGGGAGAAATTGAGCAAGATTGAGTACAACCATCATACTCAACAAGTCACACCGGTAAATACACAGTAAATGCAAGGGGTACAAAGTAATAATAATATAGGGTTAAGCTTTGCAGTAAAACAATATTTCTAAACCATTTAGTTGCTCAAGGCTGTTTTGGTAAATCTGAACCTAAGTCTAATCAATATTATTAATCAAGGACGTGAACAAACACAGACCTGCCTTAAACCAAGGCCAGAGATGAGTTAGACCGAACTAGTAGCCTTATAGCCGGGCCCCAGCTCGTCCCAAGCCAACCCAGGCTAACAATTCCAGGTTTTAAGAGGGAACTAACTTGGGTACATTACTAGGCTTGCCAATAATCGAGGGCACGACTATCCGAATAGATTATACTCCAATTAGAGGTGTACATCTTTACCCACAAGACACGCGTTCCTCATGCATTGCCACATGCCACTTACCACCACGGTAAATGGACAGATAGCGTGACATAGTTCTTCACCCATCCTAGCTTTTAACAAAAGCACTGACTCAATGTCTGCCTATGCCCGGTATTCCCAGGACAGGTAGGTTATGGTCAAGCCGCATGGCATCAGGACATCCTTTAGGAGTGGCCACCCGGATGCCCGTCTTGTGCCACGACATCTCTATTATCGAAACACCCGCCCAATAACCTTCATTTGCCTCAGAGATATCCATCACCCAACTTCATCCATCTCTATCCATGTCCTTTTGTTCATGACTAGACTGAGCTACAAACTATGCCTTACCCATTAGACATGTGGAAGTATAGTAGTGCTTTGCAACATAGGCCCGAAGACCGGTCCTTATGTCGGCTGAGGTGCGACTAGCAAAACCATGCACCCTAAGCCCAACCTAAAACCATTTTGGGAGTTTTGAATAGGGGGTGTTCATCCAGATTCCAACATGAGCCAACCATTCCATAGTGTCCAAAGTGATATGATGTAACTCCCAAAGTCTATGATTAGAAACCAAGCTAAAATTTCCTAGTTAACCAGTGAAGCATCTACCTATGTTTTTATTAGTGGAACCACATATAGGGTACTCACTAGTTGGGGCTTTATTATAAGGCAGTACCAACGATCAATAGGAAAGGCTAAGTAAAACAGTGATATCGCAGGAATTTATATAAAGTGGTAATGCAGTAATTTAAAACAAAATAAATACTTTGAGAACATGGGACAGCAATATGTTCAATGGAGATGTGACTTACCTTGGTCGCTTTCCCAAACATCGGCTTCAACCTCCAAGTAGAGCGGATCTTCCAAAATTGCGGTGTCTACATGACCAACGAATGAAAAAGGGATTTTACTCCAATAAGATCAACATAAGACACATAAAAAAAGCACAAAAATGGGTTTTTGAGTTCTTAAGGAAAAATTAGAGATTTAAACAGGTCAATTCCAAGTTCAAATGACCAAGATATGACCCTTTGAAGTTTAAGTGATGTTTAGGTGAATATTTCTGATTTCTTCAATTATTTTTGGAATATAAAACAACTATTGTGCCAGCACTGGGGATATGGCGCATGAGCCGAGTCCATAGGGTGGGACCCATGCGACAACCCCATGTCCATGGTGGACCGGGCGCACCCATAGGCCACCAAGGGGCGTCGTGGGCCCCACGCGTCAGCCAACCGAGGCTGACAGCGGCTAACGAGTAGGCCACACATGGAGGCCACGCGGCGCTCTCAAAGGCGGCCATGTCGGTACGGCGGGCGGGAGGTGGCACCCGAGCACCTATGGTCGCCGCTGATGACCAAAGGCGTGGCGGAGCGATAGCCGGAGAGTGGGGGAGGAGGGGCAAAAGAACGGCGTGGTCCAAGGCTCACCCAAAGCGGCGACGGCGACGGAAATAGCGGCCGGAGGAATTAAGATGGCGGTGCAGTTCGGATCGACGAGGATGAAGGGTTTCCGATGATCTCCGAGCTTGGCGAAGGGGCAAACGGGGTCGACGACAACACGAAGATGCCGAAAGTGGAGACGCCAAGGCAAGAGGAGGTCTCGATTGACAGCGGAGCTTGGCCAAAGTTTGACGGCGGCGACGCTAGAGTGAATGGGGCAATAGGGAGCTCCGGTGGCGGTCAAAAATGAGTGAGCAAGGTGCGGGCAAGACTTTATAGTAGCAGAGGCAAAGGACAGGGGGCCTGGGAGCAGGGAAACAGCGGCGGAAAACTCGGCCACCATCAATGGGGAAATTTGCGGGCTTCGATCCGGGCGATTCAAAGCGAGAGAGAGCAGGGAAAGTGGGGGAAATGGGAGACAGAATCACGGGAGTATTTTAACTCTCTCAGCGTGGGCTTGATGTGACCATGGCTCCTATTGACACAACCGTTGCTCACATCATAGTTGAACTAATAGACATCAATATCAAGCCGCACTAGTTCCGGAATCCAATTCGGCCACCTGCAACAACGTTGACTACAAATGGCCGCCAAATGTGCATACGAGCTCCTTTTCGGCCTGTGAGTAGTTGATGGAAAGCTCTCGGAGTCCTCTTAACAATGGATCTAGCCACATCTCCAAATTCCATTTCAGTCATCCGCAATCATAGAAACAAGGTGCCACGTCACCTATAATGGGCCTATGGACTTGTCACTTCATCTGGGACCCCGGCCCAAGTGGGGCCCATGTGGGGTGCGCCCCAATCTAATGGAGCACGACACTAGGGACGACTTGGTCGGCCTCCCACCTCCTTAAATACCTAGGTACCCCTTTAGGGTTTCTTGGGTTTTGTTAGAATAAAGTTTTAGCCATTGCTACTTTATCTTGTAGTTACGTGTATCGGCTAGACCATTTAATTACTCGCCTTTGGAACCCCACCTTATCGTGAGTTTTAATTCTATTTTGTAATTTAGATTACTTTAATATTGTTCTTGCTTGTTTCTTCAATTTGCTTGCAGGAATAAGCTTGATTTGCACCGGCAAAATCAACAACCCACGGAGCGGTGTATCGATTGCTAAGGCACAACACAACAACATCTTATACGGTTGTAGTCGAGTCATTAACATTTCCCTAAAATCGTAGTTATCATCAACTCACTAAAAGATCGGGACAACCAGATCCTTGAGCATATCGAGTGGAGCTCAGGGTTTATCAAGTGGTATGAGAGCAGCTTAGGGTTTTATCAAAAAACAGGAAACAAAACCACTTGATAAAACCCTGAGCTGATTTGATACCACTTGACAACCCTGAGCACCGTTATCCCCAATCGTCTTGTGTATCCCTGCCATTGTTTGTAGAAAACAAGAAACATACACAAAAATATGCACGTTCCTATTAACTACTAGGTAGTGGAGGCTCAAAAGACAAACACTCAAGCTTTTAACCAAGCTCTTACAAGTTCTTACCAATGCAAATGGAATGGTGACAGACATCGACTCAACCAAGCACCCCAATGGAGGTTGGATGTATTGATGCCTTGGCAAACACTTGTTATATGACTGCAATCAAATCTGTGGAGCTCTGGGTAGGTTTAAATATGTAGCAAAGGAATAGAAAATGCTCAAATCAGAGAATGCAAAGTTGAATAACTGTTCAAAGTTAGTACTGTGCTGGTCCTAGGCTAAATCGTAGTAGAGACGCGAGCCTAGACACAAACAATACCACAAGAAAGCACTAGAAACAACTCAAGCACAACTCTGATATATGAAAGCAATCTCAATGATAACAATTAATTAGCTCTATTCTTTATTTCTTTCCTTCTTTCTTTCTTTTTTGTTCTTTTTTCTTTTTTTCTTCTTCTTTTTTTTGGTTCACTTTTGTTCTTTTTTAAGCACCTTTCTACCTTTTCTTTCTTTTTTTAGTCTTTTTTATGAAAAATGACTCTAGGACCTCGATGCAAGATTATAAGGACTCAAAAGTCCAAACCCAAAATTAGAACTATACAAAAATAGAATGCTGAAGTTATACCGATTCCGTTTTTACAATCAAATCATAAATCCAACATCAAAAAAATTTTCACCAAGGTGTCTAACAACTCACGGTATGGTGTAGGAGGAACAACCGTACAGTGGAGAGGTGTGGTCGGTAGCATCTAGGAGTCTGAATTTGCTGCACAAGATAAAAGGGAAACTGATCCAATCTAATATTTATTTTTTGAACCAAACAGAAACCAATCTAATCTAATCTTTTCCTTCCATCTTCCTCACATGCAACAGCACGGACACAAAAACACACGGGCAAGCCTAGGCAAACCCTAGATGTAACTTGACCACTCCAAAACCGACCAACAAAAAATGCCCGAAACGAGAAAAACGAAACTCTTGCGGTGACATGATTCTGTTTTCGAAGATCACAATGACGACAAAGACATGGCGGCAGCGACGATAGTGATACTAAATGTGACCAAAGATTGAAACTCTAAATGGACTAGACGCCAAAACCAGCAACAAGACTCGACGATGCAACAAAAAAACTCAACAAAGCAAAAAACAAAAAGTACAATGCAATGGCACAAATATGGTTGGATAAAAGATGAAATTTTCTTTTTTTTATGGCTATTTTCTGGTTATAGGTAGATAAAAACTCACCGAGCAATGAAAGCTCTGATACCACTTCATAAAACCCTGAGCTATGCTGATATAACTTGATAAACCTTGAGCTCCACTCGATACGCTCAGGGATCTGGTTGTCTTAACCTTTCGGTGAGTTGATGATAACTACGATTTGAGACAAATGCTGACGACCCAACTACCACTATACAAGATGTTGTTGTGTTGCACCTTAGCGATATATGCCTCTCCGTGGGTTGTTGTGATCTTGCCGGTGCAAATCAACCTTGTTCCTGCAAGCAAAACGAAGAAACAAGCAAGAACAAGATAAAAGCAATATGAATTGCAAATAGGAATTAAAGCTCATGATAAGGTGGAGTTCTGAAGACAAGTAATTAGATCGTCTAGCCGACACACATAACTACAAGATAAAGTAACAATGGCTAAAACATTAATCTAACAAAACCTGAGAAACCGTAAATGGGTACATAGCTATTTAAGGAGGTGGGAGGATGATCAAGAGGTCCCTAGGGTCGTGCTCCACCAGATTGTGGCGCACCCCAGATGGGCCCTACTTGGGTCGGGGTCCTAGATGAAGTTACAAGCCCATAGGCCCATTATAGGTGACGCGCCACCTTGTTTCTATGATTATGGCCGACTGAGATGGAATTTGGAGATGTGAGTAATGGTTTTATCAATAGAAGCCATGGTCACATCTGGGCGGCAACGACCGTTAGCGGCGGAATTTGCAACAGTGGCGGCGCTAGGGTTCGGGCGGAGGCGGCGGGCATGGCTCGAGGTAGGGGATGACAGGTGGGCCCCACCTATCGACGGCTACGGCGCAGGGCGTGACCGAGCAGGCCGACCCAGCAACGCGCACATGGATAGGGAGGCGGACCAGGCCAAGGAAGATGGGACAGGGAGGGAGTTGGGCCGACTTCCGGCCCAGAGGGAAAAAGGGATTTTCTTTTACTTTTTGAATTTAGAAAAATAGATGTGATTTGGTTTTATTGCTTAATAATTATTATTTGTGCTATGAAAATTCCACTAAAATTTGATTAAGCATTTTACAAAAAATATACAAAAATCCTCCAATCCTGATTTTGTTTTTAAATTGCACATTTTTAATGTTGAGGGGTTGAAACTGATATTTACCTTTTTTAGGAATAAATTAAAGTATGCATTTTAGGGTGATTTTGGGACACGATACTTCGGAAGAAAAGTTGAACAAAGAGTGAGTGATTGGTACTCTATGATCTATTTTGTCTCTTAACTACCCAAGACGAGGAGAAGCTAGAAGCCCCACGGGGACTAAGGTAAGAGAGATAAAAGTACTATAATTTATTCAAATTCTAGATAGACGGATATGTTGTAGGCATGGTACTATTATGACATAAAACGTGGTAGCAACTCCTGATAACAACCTAAGTTTTATCTTTACTCGAGGACGAGAAAAGATTTAGCTTGGGAGTGTTGTTGACGGTTGTTAAGTACCGATTTCAATCGTCAACTACCTCAATAAATAAAGAGAGAACTAACATTTCTTACACGTATATTAGTTATAAATAATGTAGTTCCTACACGTATGTCTTGGAGAAATATTATATATGCAAAGCTTATACACAAAAGGGAAGGAGAAATGAGCCGACATGAAAAGAAACACACCTCCAGCGAATCATGTGTGAGCACATGGATTGGAGGGCCCACAAGTAAGACCAAACCGACTCAAAGTGGGGGCCAAACCATCGTGTACCAACTAGTGGGCCCACCTGTTGGCCTCTGGAGAAATGTCGGTGGGCGAAGGCGGTTGCCCTGTTTCGGCTGAACCAGGGATGTCACCCCTTGGCCCTAGCCTCCATGTGTCAACTCCTCAGCTACTCCCAATGACGGTTAAGGGTGCATCGACCACTCTAACAGTCATACTCAACTGCCATTAAGTGCAGGAGGCCTTCTCACTTCACAACACACACTCAAGGGGCAATTCTCTCTATGTCACATTCTATTCTCTATAGTATTAGTGGAGTTAGGATTAGAGTAGTCTTCGGTTCTACGGTCTTCTCGGAGATTTCGGTTTGTCTTTTGTACTTTACTCTTCTTGTAAGACTATAGTTGCAATAAAAGAATTATCTTCTTTATTTAATTGTGTTCATAGTTCATATACTACTTTATTAGTTATGTGTTCTATGAATACTTTATACTTCAATTATATGCTTCACCTGATTAGGCTAGTCGATCTCTGCCACGATAATGGTCTAATGATCTTAATGGGCTGCACTAATTTTAATTTGTTTATACGAAGGGTGATAGTCCTGAAGGAATTAGTGTCATTATTTATTAAGAAAAGCATGGTGCTTAGGTTAGCTAAATGTCGTTAGATGTGGGTATGCCCCATGGAAAGTGAGGTAGGAGGTAGGTGGTGACAGTCCTGTCTGTTCTTTGTATTTCTCCACATCCGGGTAAGACGTAAGAGTTCGTAAAATGCCATAGCAACGCTAGCAGACCAACAAGGAGTGGTGTCTCGGTAGTACCTGGGTGCCTAGAATTAATTCCTAGCCTTATATGCATGTATTTGTTAAGTGTATACTAAACATTAGTAATATAAAAGTGTATATAAATCTTAACTCTCTTTTGTTTTTCTCCACTAATCACTCTATTGTTATAGAGATAAATCTCGTTTGTGTCACACTACCCCAATATCATTATTATCATTAACCCATGTTTAGACTATGGTATATTAATTATAGCATGATTACGAATATATAAACTCTCTCTTTACATCGCTGCCTTCCCTGTAGAAAAACAAATACGATACCCTTAGAATACTTTGGGTTGAAATACGATACTCGTGCACTTGCGGATTTATCTGTCAAATACCAACGCCGAACCTTCCTCTCTCTCTCTCAATTTTTCTTGTGTTCATGTCTCAAGTTTGGAACAAAAATATTTGCATTGCTCTTCTCTTGCATATCAAGTTAATCTCACATGTTGAGTTGCTAGAACGTGCTGTGGCAGTACCCCCATCCTACAAGAACGATTTTTATTGAGTATTATCACCCACAAGGACGATTTTGTGGTGGCAACCAAGCTTCACAAGAACGACTAACTCTCGGACGACCAACTTGCTTTAACTAACATAACCCATTCATCGAGTGTTCTTATGTGTGTTGGATGAAGAGAACTGTCAAATGATTCCTCAGCGCAATTAAGAGGTCGACAAGTTCAAGCTCAAGACATCATTCACATAGCTGCCCATCCATTGAGTATGCATCGAGTGAAGAGCAAGTTGAGTCCCAGGGCAATGCGCCAATGGAGGAGGACCAGAATGAGACGAATGTTCAACATGGAGAGTGATCAGCAGAGGCAAACCTACATCCTCCTCAAGGATCGCGTGTTCACTCATACATGAGCATACAACCTGGACCTACTCGCCAAAACAGATATGAATGTCGATTTTGCTGATGTTTGGTAAGCTATGGGATGGGAAGGCATACTGCCTGTGGATGAGCAAGGCTCGTGTTTTCTCACTTTACAATTTCTTTGCACCCTGTGAGAGGTGGGGGGTGGTATTACGTTTCGATTTTTCAAAACACAATACCATCTCACATGGAAGAATCTCAGTATCTATCTGGGATTCCACAGACGCTGTCTATTGGACTTGGGGTTAGTATCTCCAGATTTCAATAGGAACGAGTTCTGGCAGAGCATTTCGGGTGAAGTTATTGGTGGGAAACCGTGAACCAATGACATCCACAATCCCACCTTTCGCTTGATGCACAAGTGCCTAGCCTTTACTCTCTTCTTTAGGGAAGATGTGAGGCCAATCCGCAATGATGAGTTGAGAATCCTTTATGCCATGGTTAAAAAGATGAAAATCTCTTCGTTGAAAGTGATGATAAAACAATGTTTAGAAAACTTTAAGATGGTAGGACCTATTGAATGCACATATTTAAATACTTTTATAGCTTCAAAAGTTGGAAGGAAGATGGCCCAATCATATACATTCCCCATCCTCGCTCTATTATTGATGGGGATTATCTTATGCAAGGGCATACTTTGAAACAAGATCCAAATAACTCTCTTATATTTTTCTTTCCTGATTATACAAATGAGATTCCGTTACCTACCCCGGAATTTTATTTGTATAAATGTCAGGCACTTACCATACATCTTGTGCCACGAGAGATAGCTTTTATGAGTAGTGTTTCTACTAGGATGACTCGGAGTAGATCGAGGAAAGAAACCATGGAGCAGCAGCCGTAGCCGCCACAATATCCATTTGCACAGCAAGCAGGGACTAGGGATGCACCTACTTAGTACCAACCACCACCGGCACATAAAGCAGGAGGCTCCACTTGGCAAAGTGCGAGCAGTGGCCACTGGGAGCAAACCGCTATCAAACGTTGGAGGCTCCAGCTCCAGTGAGATGCCCCCACCGTTTGGTGCACAACGCTCTTTCTCGGCTAGAGGTTATCATGACCTTAATCGAGTATTTGTGGACATCACCCAACAGCTAGGAGAGCTTGACATCCAGACTGCTGAGTTAGAAGATACATTTAACCAACATGTCCAAGAGACCCACACATACAGGATACCGATGGCCAGCTAGCAAATATCAATGGCATAATGCAGCAAAGTCAGGCCGACTTGATGGCCTACTTCCGTTCGCAAGGGTTTAATCCCTACAGTTGTCCAGGAGCAGGAAGACTAGCTTGTGGGAGGGCCCCCACGTGAGATTACTTATATCTTTACCTTATAGCATTTAAAAAGATTTTTTAAAAAAGATAAAAAACAAAAAATATTTGCTTTTCCATGCGCGGTAAGAATGTTTTAGTTCTCCCAAGGTTAAAATGATGAAAAGTTGCTCTGCCTTATTTCCCTTTAGTGCTTAGTTTGCAACTTAGTCTTCAACTAAGTTTTGAGTTTGTTGGACAAAAATCTTTACATTGAATTTAAAACTTGTGGGTTGCAAATGCATAATCTAAGTCTAAGTTGTTGTGATATATGAGATGATGCAATAGAGTTGCTATGATCTTAGTCCAAGTGATAATTGACATCTGGAGTTTTTAATTCTTAAAAGAATAAAGATTTATAAGTTCCTCAATGATGATAAATTCCCACCAGAGCCATGTGATGATATATTGCAAAACCTTTACACATATGTTAGTTGTTATTACATTGAGTTTTTTCAAATTGTTGTGACCCTTCAAAGATGCTCTTTATGCTTTCATGATCAATATCACGTACACTCACCATATATGCTTGACCTCTACATTGGAGGTTAACAAAAACATGTCATACACACACCATATTTGCTCTACCTCTACACTAGAGGTTAGTAGCAACACACCTTTCATCCACCTAATAAAAGCTCCATATGTTCATCAAATTTTCTCTCTTAGTAGTTTGCAAAAGAGATGGCTGTGAAAAAAAAAAGATGAAAGAAAGAAAAAAGAAAATATTCTCAGGCATTATGAGAAGAAAAAAAAGGGGGATGGGAAAGAAAAAAAAGAAGGATAGTATTGTCTCCAATTAGACATAAAAGGGAGCTTACGACAAGAACTACCATCAACCACCAAATATCCCTACACATGCACATCTCGATCAGATTGTATGATTTGCTTTCTCCTTAGAACCGCTTTTTGATTTTGCAATATATGTGACGCAAGTTATGCCTCATTTATTTTCTTTCACCTTGAGCTCCGCATAGACCTTTTAGAGGTAGGATGAAAAAGAGACGATACAATGTCTTGGTGAGGAATTATACACATTGAGCGATCTGAGAACATCACTTGAGGAATTTTGATTTATCTTGCAAAATTCTTGAAAACCTCTGGAAAGGAAGTTGAACAAGGAGTAAGTGAATGGTGCTCTATGAACTACTCTATCCCTCAACTACCCAAGACTAGGAGAACCCAAAAGCCCCGTGAGGAGTAAGGTAAAAAGGGTAAAAGTACTGTTGCCAACTTATTCAATTCTAGGTAGAAGGTTGTGTTGTAGGCGTGGTACTCTTGGGAAATAAAATATAGTAGCAACTTTTGATCAATAGAACCTACGCTTTATATTTACTTGGGATGAGCAAAGGTTTAGCTTGGGAAAGTTGATGATGGTCCTTAAGTACCGATTTCAACCATCAATTATCTCGACAAATAAAAGAGAACTATCATTTCTTACACACATACTAGTTTCAAATAATGTAGTTCAACTTGTCCTTGGAGAATGCTATGGATGTAGGGATTTGCTACAAAATGGAGAAGAAAATGAGCCAGCATGCAAAGAAACAAACCTCCGGCCAATCACAAGAGAGCATACGGATTCAAAGGCCCACAAGTCAGACCAAACCGAAATATTTGAGGCCAATCCACCGTGCAGTATCCTAGGGGCCCATATGTTAGCCTCTGGTAGAAGGTTGGTGGAGAGAGGCGGTTGACATGGTTCAGCCGAACCAGGGGTCGGTCAAAGAAGGCTTGGCCCTTCTCCCCTCCACCTTCCACGTGAAACTCCCTCATTGGCTCCTAATTACAGTTATGGGTTAACCGACTTAAGAAACTGTCAATAGTAACCGACATTGGAAGCTACAAAAGGAGGAGAAGCTCTCACTCTCAGAGCACACCGTCAAGAAGCAATCTCTCTATTTCTCATTTGTATTACTCTCTAGATTAGTGGAGTTAGGCTTAGAATAGTTCTTTCGTTTTCTAGTCTTCTCGGAGATTCAGGTATGTCTTTAGTATTTTTCTTTCTTTGTAAAACTAAGAGTTTATTAATGAAATTATCTTATTTATTTATTAGTGTTCATAATTCATATATTGCTTTGTTAATTATATGTTCTATGAGTAGTTTATACTTCTTTCATATCCTTCACTTCTTTAGGCTAGTTGATCTATGTCACAGCATCGGTCCAATGATTTTAACAGGTTGCATTAGTTCTAACTTGTCCATCCGAAGGGTGGGAGTCCCGGTTGAACTAGTTGTATTATTTAGCAATGTAAGCATGGTGTTTAGGTTGATTAAATGCCAGTGGATGCGGGTGTGACCCACGGGTTGTAGAGATAGGCGGCAGGTGGTGAAAGCCATCTCCATCCTTTGTAATCTTTCCCATTCTTGTATCACGTAAGAGTTCATAAAATGCCATAACCACACTGGCATAACAATAGGGAGAGGACTCTCAGTAATGCCTAGGTGCATAGAACTAAGTTCTAACCCTGTATAAGCATCAGTTTGTTTGAGTATATTCTAAGCATCATAAATATATAAGTACATATGAAACCATAGCTCTCTTTTGTCCTTCTCCGTAGTCTAGTTTATCTTTATAGAGATGATTCTTCTATGTGTCACACTATCTTATTATCATTATTATTTACCCTTGTTACACTATGGTATATTACTGATACTATGATAATGAATATATACCGCCGCCTTCGAATCCTCTTGGTTGAAATACTACAGCGGTATCTGTGTGCTTATAGATTTATCTTTGATCATAACAAATACCAAAAACTACATCGCGTTGATTATTCTGCAATGTTTCGTCACTCCTTGATCTGGAGCTTGTGCCTGGGGCCACACCAAGGCTAAAGCCAACAATCTCCCTCTTACACCCAATGCAACCCTAGATCTCGAACACCTAGAAGATGTCTTGCTGTCGCCAGTGTCACCGCCTGCAACCCTTTTGTCAATGCGTACGCTCGCTGCTCCTCAGTCTGGACAAACTCGATCAAAATTTGGTCTCTCTCGACATACTTGTGAATAAAGTGATAGCAAGTGTCAATATGCTTGCTTCTCCCATGGAACATAGGATTCTTCATTAGTGCAATCATTGATCTGTAGTCAACGAACAGCTTCACTACCTTCACCTCTGTTCCAATCACCTCGCCGAGGATTGCCCTAAGCAGAGCGCGTGACACGCACTGCGGTGACTGATATGAATTCGGCCTCGCACGACGATAGTGCCACGATCTTCTGCTTCTGTGAACTCCATGCATCTAGGATGTTGTTGACATAGAACACCATGCTGCCGGTGCTCCAATGGTCATTCACGTCGCCGGCGAGTTTGCTGTTCGTGTACCTAGTGATCTTGATCATGCCATAGTCCGTGGTACACACGAGTGCACATTCAATCGTCCCATTCAGGTACCTAAGTATTTGCTTCACCGCATTGAAACACATCATGCTTGGCCGCTCCATGAACCCGCTCACCACATTGACGTCGTAGGACAAGTCTGGCCTTGTGTAGGTATCAAAGAAAGCCCATGACGCACCGGTTCTCTGTTGTGTTGACTGGGTGTCCATCTACATCCTTGTGGTGTTGCGCCTTGGATCCACCGAAATTGAGCTGAGCCAAAGATCATTCATCTCAAACTCCCGCATCATCTGTTGCTTGAACGCTACTAGCTGCTTCAGTTTCTTGCCGGTCACAATCAGGTCGTTGACATAGGTGCCGACGATGATGTCGTCATGCCCTTCTCTTCTCGTGTACATGGCCTATTCCTATGCACACCGTGCAAAGCCGAGCTGCTTCAAGATTGTGTTCAAGCGTGTGTTCTAGGCGCACGGCTCCTACCAAAGCACATAGAACACCTTGCTCAATTTGAGCACAAGGTGCTCCTTGCCCTTCTTTACGAAGCCTTCTGCCTGTGGCACGTGCACTTCCTCCACGAGGTCTCCATTGAGGAACGCCGATTTGACGTCGAGGTGACGCACCTACCACTAGCGATCTACCATGAGAGTGAGCATGACTTGCATAGTGTCAAACCTCGTCAACAGTGCAAACACTTCGTGAAAGTTCACACCTTTCCTCTGCACGTACCCCTTCACCACCAATCGGGCCTTGTGCTTAATCACCTCGCCGGTCATGTTCTTCTTCAGCTTGAACACCCATTTGAGCCCAATTGCTATGTGGTTGGCCAGAAACGTGATGGGAGACCATGCCGCGTTCCGCTTGTGTCCAATTCCTTGGCAATGGCATCCTCCCCTGCCGGCTAGCCATCTTCCTTGTGGTAGCTAGACAGCTCCTCCATCTCTGCAAGCAGTGCCTAGCCAACTTCTTCACCCTCCACCAGGTCCACTGTTGGTATTTGTTATGGTTATAGATTAATCCGTAAGCGCACGGATACCGCTGTAGCACCTCATCTTAGAGTATTCCAAGGGTATCGAATCACAGGAAACGTGTGTATATATCTAAGAACAGAATTCTATCCAAGGACAACAACTAATGGTAGGCTAAGGCTAAAGAGAATTCCTATGGGTTAATTTACTAAACTTGAGTTAAAGGTAAAACCCTATAGATTGCTTCGGGCACCGGCTCTCCCCTGGTCTGCCAAGTTGAGTACGGCCTACGACTCTATGATGTACCCGAACGTGCAGGGATACAAAGGACGGACAGGGCTGTTATCACCTATCGCCTACCTCACATTCCATGGAGCACACAACAAATAAAGGTAACTGCTAACGTAGACACCATGCCTAAGTTATTGATTATTACTCTAACCTTGCGCATGAACTTTCTTCTTTATCTAGAGACCTAGTACTAGAGAACTTAATTTACGAACCTACAACGATGGTGATCTTGAATACTTACTTTCTTAAAGGAAACATCCGCCGAGGTACAAGCGAGAGAAGAAGGCCAACAACTCCGGTGCTTCTCCAGAACTCCAGTGGAAGAATGCCGACAAACCCGACAGTCTTCTAAAACTTCCCAGAGGGAACTCTGATATTTGGGGCACTCCTTCTGGAGTTTCCCCTCACTCTCTACCTAATTCCACATATAAAGTGGTGCCTAAAATACAAAAGTTAGTTTTACTCTACTTTGTTGTGCAAGATGGAAGTGAGAGTTTCTCCTCCTTTTATAGTCTGCCAATGAAGATCGTAGATCGGTAGTTAAGTCGGTAAACACCCCTAACTATCATGTGGGCCCTTCGATCCTTGTTCTCACATATGATTGGTCGAAGGCACTTTTAGTTGTATGGATAGCGTGTTTTCTTCCAGAAATCACCTGCATATTATTATTTACCAATACTAGTGGAAATGGCTAGTAATAAACCCGTACCACTAAGTTTGATATTATATTTTGTATTCTTTTATGTAGGAGTTGATAGTGAAAGTTTGCACTTAACGACCGTCAATATCCACGCACAGTCCATCACGCATGATGTCATCAATGTGCCTATACCGGACAGGTCCATCGTCACTGTCAAAGCTACCGCCATTCCGCGGTGTTGTCTGCCCACCGGCAAAGCTGGTAGATGGTGTCGTCAACGATCTAGGAGCTGACAGTAGGAGGGGCGCACCTGGCAGTGTTGTTGATGCTGCTACCAGGCTTGCTGCAGTGGTTGGGTGGTCTGTCGCCTCCGCTGGATCCTTGCCAGCTCGCCTCCCTGGCGGTGGAGCCCGGTACTGCGGTACCGAGTCTGCTGGCTCTCTTGTTAGGCTTAGAAGCTTACTTTAGACCATACAAAGACTTCTCATGCTATTGCTTAGGAGCTTGTTTCAGACCATACAAAAACTTTAACAATTTGCACATCTTGCCTTCTTGACATTCTACTACAAACCCATCAGGCAGATCCATATATATCTCCTCATCTGCTCTCCTTTAAAAAAGCTATCTTAGCATCCATTTGATGAACGAGAAGACCGTGTGAAGTATCCAGGGAAAGTAGCATGCGAGTTGTGGTCAATCTAACAATAGATGAGTAAGTGTCAAAGAAGTATATGCCTTCTTTCTAAGTATAGCCTTTTGCAACAAGCCGAGCTTAATACTTTTAGATAGTACCATCAGGTCTACGTTTTTTCTTGAACACCCACTTGCATCTTATAGTTTGCACCCATAGGGTCACTTTGTCACCTTCTAAGTCTCGTTAGTGAGAATGGAATCTATTTTACTACGGACAACCTCTTTCCAGTAGTCTGCATCAGGAGATGCATATTCTTCTGAAATTGACATAGGAGTGTTATCCATGAGGTACACAGTAAAATCATCATCAAAAGACTTAGCCATCCTTTGTCTCTTGCTCCTAGAAGCTTCACTGTCATTCTACTCAGTGACAAGTTCGCGTGTATATTCATTTTGTTCTGGTGGTGTGATTGAGCTAGGAATTATTTGAGAAGGTTGTCTAGAAGTGCTATGAATATCCTTCATTGGAAAAATGCTCTAAAAAAGGTAGCATCACGAAACTCGATAATTGTACTAATATATATGTCAGGTATCTCAGATTTAACTATTAAGAATCTATAGGCAAAGTTGTGATGAGGATATTCCAGAAAGACACAATTCACAATCTTAGGTCCAAGCTTGAGCTTCTTAGTTATTGGTAAATTGACTTTCACCAAGCACCGACAATGTGTGATAAGGATATCCTAGAAAGACACAACCCACGGTTTTAGGTCCAAACTCACGCATCTTCATTATTGGTGCATTGACTTTCGACAAGCATCCCAACGTGGGCAAGTAAGAAAGTACCTCATGTAGGCAAGTAAGAAAGTGATGGTTTTTTTCCAATTCATATTTCGTATGGTGTTTTGTCTTTGTTTTTGTTAGAAACTCTTTTCAAGTGGCTATGAAAGCACTCTCAATTTTAAGAAGCTCTTTCTTTTACAATAGGCATTGTGGTATTAAATATCCTGATGCATGTCTTTCCATGAGATGCAGGAGATGGACTTTTATGTTTTTTCCAAAAATATAATCTTCAAATAGGTCTTTATCCATTAATTCAACAGACAATAGCTAGAACTCGTAGAAATATTTGTGTGAATGGAGAGTATTCGGTAATTAAAAAAATACTCCTTGAAACAGACGTGCAGCGTGTAGTCACCTCTAGATCATGTCATCCTTCTAGATCATGTCATTGTTGCTTGCACTTATGGTACACCATAATAACTACTAGTAATATATCCTATTTTTTATTTTCTTGGTTGCCTGAAAAAGCTAATGCAAACATACACCTTTTTTTATATATATTTAAGGATACGTATTTTTCACACACTTAAAAGATATGAAAGAAAATAATTCAATCCACAAATAACACTAATTTTCTATATATTTAGAGTCAGTGATGATGTATGACCTTTCGCCTCCAACTATAAAAAAATTATCTATATAAGTATACAAGCAAACGTTCTTTATATATTTTGGATTTTGTGATGGAGGTAGTAATTTTAGGCACGGAGCTTTAAATGTTGAATGTTGAGGGGAGCAACACGACCCAAGCTTTAAATGTTGACTACAGTTGTAGTGATCACCTTCGTTCAAAGAAAGAGTGTTCACAACAAGTACGCACCATACCGCATTAATTGAACTCGTCCATATTTTGCATTGATCGTGTGGGAGAGCTGACAGCTGAGAGCCGTGTTGCCATGGAGAAGAGCCGGGTACTCGTCGTCGGTGGCACCGGTTTCGTCGGCCGGCGGATCGTGGCGGCGAGCTTGGCGGCTGGCCACCCGACCTACGTCCTGCTCCGGCCGGAGATCGGCCTCGACGTCGACAAGCTCCAGATGCTGCTGGCCTTCAAGGCGCAAGGCGCGCGGCTCGTCGAGGCGTCACTCGACGACCACGAGGGCCTCGTCGCCGCCGTCCGGCAGGTGGACGTCGTCGTCTCCGCCATGTCCGGCGTGCACTTCCGCAGCCACAACCTCATGCTCCAGCTCAAGCTCGTCAAGGCCATCAATGAAGCTGGGAATGTCAAGGTGATAATTTTTTTTTCTGTCAACTCAACTATTTACATAACTAAAGAAACATGATGTATCATATACTGACTAAGCTTATGGGGATTTTTATTGACAGGAGTTTTTTACTGATGTTAATTTGTGATTTTTTACTGACATTAATTGGTGCACGTCATGAGTAAAATGTTTTATCATATACAGTAAATTTACAAGATATAAAACAGGATAAAGCCTATTTTTGGGCCTTGAATTTTGATTAATGCCTTTTTTTCACTCTAAATTACAAATTTGGTTGTTTTTAACCTTCAACTCAAAAAAAGGGTCAAATAACACCCTGAGTCATTTGTCAACATACACGTCAGTTATTTGTCCAACATAAACTTCAGTTAGGTAAATTTTACAATTGTAGACCTAATTAAGTGATATCCACATTGATAAAATATGAAAAATAAGAGTATAAACGAACAAAGCCACCTCCATTTCCATCAAAACCATAAAAAGAATATATCCCAAGGTGTTATTAATTTGTTCAGTTTTAAAAATTTGGGTTGAAAATAACCCGTTTGGGTGAAGGATTTGGAGCAAAGTTCAAAAGTCCAAAATGGACTTTACCCAATAATTCTCCTACTTCATATATAGATATATAGAACATATGCATACAGATCTACATGATTATTGGAAAATGCTGATGAGAAATATATATTTATTCTGTGAATAATTCTACGTGAGCAGCGATTCGTGCCTTCTGAATTCGGCGTGGATCCATCAAGGATGGGAGACGCTCTTGAACCTGGGAGAGTTTCATTTGACGAGAAGATGGTGATAAGGACAGCAATTGAGGAGGCAAACATCCCCCACACATATGTTTCGGCCAATTGCTTTGCAGCTTACTTCTGTCCTAACCTCTGTCAGATGAAAACTCTCCTCCCTCCCAAAGAGAGAGTTGGTGTGTATGGAGATGGCAATGTCAAAGGTAAATTAACACTAGCTAAGCTGTGTTGTTTAATTGCATTATTTTCCAGGTGCTGTTCTGTATTTTCCTGCCGACAAAAGTTAAGATTTGTACCCTTTTCCTGCTGAAAAATTCACATTTATCTTTGGAACCAAGCTTCCAATTCGATCACTTCTTTTTAAGACTGTGTGACCAAGTTGTTTCGATGTTATCCCGATCCTGTGGTGCTTATGATTAGCAATTACCTGTTTTCGTAACTGGTATAATTTTATATTTTTCAGTCTTGTTGAGTTCTAAGTTTGTTGGCACTCCGAATTCCGAAACCTTCATTTCCTCTTCAGTGTCTTCATCTTAAAATTTTTTTTCTGCCTACTTTCCATTGCATCTATTCAACAGAGCATAACAGTATTCCTGCACCCGTTGTTTCTCTCCTGTTTACCACTTCTTCTGCATCTAACTTTTCTTATTGTGAATAATGATGATTTCTTCTCCAGTTAGTTCACAATAGTATGTCCTATTAAGATATTTGTATTATAATGAAAATAATAAAACATTAATTTGTGTTGCTTCCTTTACACTCGTCAGGATTTGGTCAAACAAGAGGAATTTTCTCGAAAACAAAACTATAGGAATTAAGGCCTACTAAAAACTATTCTTCAGTAATAGTACAACCAGAAATATATACAGTAAATATAAGTGTACTACAAAACAATGCAGAGCATTAGTTTAAAATTTCTCTACTGAGACCAAGCTGAAATGTTTGTGCAGTGTTTTTTGTCGACGAAAATGATGTGGGAACATATACAATCAAATCAATCGACGATCCTCGCACCTTGAACAAGACAATATACATAAGACCACAAGATAACTGCCTCACTCAGAACGAGCTGATCGCAAAGTGGGAAAAACTCACTGGGAAAAATCTTTGAGAAATTCCACATACCTGGTGATGAATTTTTGGCTTCAATGAAAGGTAACTACTCCCCCCCGTCAAACTAGAATATGTGTTTGGCTTTTTACGGTTTTCGATGTACAATTTTGATAACAATTTCTGTAAGAAAAGGTTTATAAAATCAAATAACTTTATGGGATACATAAGTCCAGCTAAAGAAAATCTACCCATACTATTTTTAAGCTTTAAAAGTTTGAAAAAAAACTAAGCATCATATTATTTTTTACTGGAGTTTCAGTAATAGGAAACTGCCTATCAATATTTCTGGCTCTGTCAATTTCTGGGGGTTTTCGATACCACTACTTCAGGGATTAAATTTCAAAAAATATATCGTAGTAAAAATCAAAATTACAACTGATATGCAATTTTCGATGCGTGCAGATTTGGATTTTGCTAATCAAGTAGGAGTAGGACATTATTACCACATTTTCTACGAGGGCTGCTTGACAAACTTCGAGATTGGTGACAATGGTGCCGAGGCAACTCAGCTCTACCCAGAGGTTCAGTACATCCGCATGGATGAGTACCTAAAACGCTATTTGTAACCAGTTCAAATTTATAGCATCTGTTTTTTCAAATTTAAAAGATGTAAGCCGCATATAAGCAATCTGGTTAAACTTCCCTTACCAGAATTATTCAACGACAGTATGCCTGCTTGAATTTATGGTACTAGTACATCCCTTCTTGTTTGTTGACTCTGTTCTACTGTCAATGTCAAGTTGAATGGATGGGAAGTTCAAATGATGGATAGCATGTTCATGTTTAGACCTGTTTAGACCTATTCTGATACATCGAATTCTCTCCTATTCCTGCTATACATGTAATACTCTGTGCTTTAGTTAACGCTTTAGGATGTGTTAGATAGGAAAAGGAATAGTTTATTAGGAATAGAAGGTTAAACTCCTTCCCCCCGCGTACGAAAAAGGAATAGTTTATTAGCATACGATTAATTAATTATTAGCTAAAATAATTTAAAAATAAATTAATTTAATTTTTTAAAGTAATTTTTTTATAAAAGATTTTTAAAATAAACATACCGTTCCGTTTAACAGTCTAAACAAGCGTGCGCGTAAAAAATGATTGAGTAGAAATTGAAAAAATATAGGTACTAACATACCCTTACTTAACCAAGTTTAGGTAAATTTAATATTTGCGATATTAGAATTCAACTTTTGAACCATTGCTCGGACAGACATTAGATGGTCAGAGACCGGAGATCGTGGATACATTAAAGGCTGAGTTCTTTCCCCTTTTTTTCCTAACTCACATCTCTTTTTCCGCGCGCATGCTTTTCAAACTATTAAACGGTGTGTTTTTTTTAAAAAAGTTTCTATATAAAAGTTGCTTAAAAAATCAAATTAATCTGTTTTTTTAAAAAAAATAGCTAATACTTAATTAATCATGCGCTAATGAATTGTTCCGTTTTCCGTGCGTGTGGTATGGGTTGGGAGAGCATGCAAACGAACACAGCCTAAGTTCGTTGAGTTGAGCAAAATACCAGAGATCATATGATATCACAAGGTAGATCAATCTTGACTATTCGATTTCGATCATCAATTGTTTATAGCATCTCAGGGGAGAAAATTATACAGTCTCATCGGTTGTCTATATTTTCTTATAAATTAAAACAACTTATTAAAAAATAAAAATTAATTTATAGATAAAAATTTTGTATATTTATTTTTATCGAATTGAAAATCAATGTTAAAAAAACTAAGGATGCGTTCGTTACCATGAGATAGAAACTAATCTTTTTGGCACGCAAAACAAAACAACTCGTTAGCACATAATTAATTAAGTATTAATTTATTTTTTAAAAAATAAATTAATATAATTTTTTAAAACAACTTTTATATAAAATATTTTTAAAAAAACGTTTCGTTTAACAGTTTAAAAAACATACGCGTGGAAAACAGTTAGAAAACTCAACTCAGCCTAAGTTGACAGTATCTTATAATCAACTTTAAAATTAAAATTAAAAATTTAAATTTTTTGCTTTAAATTATTAGCCCAACCTATACGGCCTATAGTTTGAAAGAGACCGCCGGCGCTGCTCGCCTGTCTACACGGCTGCATAGACACCGCTTGCTATAGCCACGTGAAGCTGCTGCTTCTAGCACTGTGCTGCCTGACTCCTATAACTGCGACGCGGTTGCCTGGTTCGCTGGCTTCAGCGCTCGTTTGGATGGTAAAGTTTATTTCTAGAAATATTAAACGTAAATTAAAAATAAAACTTATTTTGTAACCTTCAACTAATTTACGAGACGAAACTATTGAGCCTAATTAATCCATGATTAATCGATGTGATGCTACAATAAACCTATGATAATTATGGATTAATTAGGATTAAAAAATTTATCTCGCGAATTAGCTCTCATTTATGCAATTAGTTTTATTATTAGTCTATGTTTAATACTCTTAATTAACGTCCAAACACCCCTCAGTCCTGCTATTGCTCTAATAATGCTGCATCTGCGGTTGTGCTGCTGCCGTTGACGACAAGGAGCCAGCCAAGGAAGCAGGGAAATAAGAAGAAATTGAAGCAGTGCAAAATTTGGGGATTTTGTATATTTGTGGTTCGGATTGCAAATTAAAGATTTTGGTTGAAAGGGAAGGCCCTTTCTCCAGGGCCCTCTCTCTCTCCCCTTGTCTTGTGATGCTCCCTTACATCCTTTGCATGCTCGTAACAACTTCAATAGAAAATTTTAAATTGTTTTTTCTTTTAATTAATTATCTAATTAGCATCATTTTATTCATTATAATTATATTTTTACAAGAATATTTTAAATTACTATATTCTGATAAAGAAAAAAATGTTTCAATTATAAAAATTCGATATTCCATATGCAAGAGCAAAATTTTTCAACTGCCATTTCTTTATATTTCAAACTTTTTTCAAATGTTTTAATGACTCGATATTTTGTTTCACCGTTGATCAACTGTAATACTTGACTGCTTGATTTTTAATTCTGTTGATGGATCATACATTAACCATGGTATTTGTAGAGTATGAGGATCGTTAGAATTAGGGTATTCGTGAGAATCGACCAAGCAGATAAGGGACAAAGATTTATACTGGTTCAGACTCTCAGGATGAGTAATGACCCTACTCTAGTTTATATGTATTATTGATTCGGCGAATAGAACAATTAGATGACTAGAGATCTATTCGGCGAATACGGCGCTGGCTTTCTCTGAATTGCTTTTGGGCATGGGTTAGGTTATGTCTTGAAACTCAATTCCCTGATCTGAGCGCAGGAAATCTTGCTTAAATAGTAGAGATTTTTTTATTCTCCAAATAGAACTCAAAGAGATAGAATAGAACACGAGCCTAAGGAGACCTTATCTTTCCAGACTAGACTCTGACACCTTCTATTCCCGAAAGATAATTTCCTTTTGTATTAGTCGTATTTTCTTAATTAAAGGATACCTTCTCATATACTATCAAATATATGGTTTTACCGTATTTCATTAAATCCGAGAACTTGACATAGGTCCTCATTTGGATTGAAGTCAAAAACTTTAACGGCTATAAACAAACCAGCAAAAATCCTGGCAGTGATCTCTTCGTCTTCCTCCAAATTTGAACCATCGGACGTGACCTATAAATTTAATTTTTGACATCCATTTGGGTTCCGTTTACCCAAACAGAGCCCTAACATTCTCTATTGTGCCTCTGATCCCCTTGTCTTAGCTCGCAAAAACCCTAAACCACAGCCTCCCTCAACCCCCATTGCCGATTCTCCATGGTTCTCCCAGAGTCCAACGTCGGCTAGACCGAGATGAGGGAACTGCAACGGAATGGCGCTCTGCCAAGCACAGGGGTGGTGGCACGCTCGGAAGGAGGTACTGACCCTCTGATTAACCTAGGGCAAATGATCACTCTTGTATCTTTTGTCCAATGTGGTTTTCTTGTTCCCCTTTTGAATTTTTATCTTTACTTCTTGACTTCTATGGGATTCACTTCCTTCATCTCAACCCCAACTCCATTTCCTTCCTAAGCATCTTGTAACACCCCGGCCGAAGGCATAATAAGGATTGATAGGATACTCATGCTAATAAGTTGTAACTTCTTTTCGCAAGCCCTTCTCCAAAGAACTCTAAAGTTAAGCGTGCTTGGCCTCGAGAAATCTAGGAATGGGTGATCGACCGGGAAGTCCTTCCCGGGTGCGCACGAATAAGCACAAAGTGCGCAGAAAAGACTGGTGTTGGTTTGTGAGGGCAGTCTATGTCTTATTTAAGCTGCTAGATGTAAGCGGGCCCGGCTTCGTGGAGGCGGGACGTTACAGTATGGTATCAGAGCCGACTCTCGCGGTTTCACGGGCGAGTGTGTCGAAGTTGCGCAGGCATGGTGCGCATGGTTGGTGTGGACCCGGTATGGTCACACAGCATGGCACATGCGCTGGCACTGGACACACGGACGTGGCCAAGAGAGGGAGTTCCTGGCTTGGGGTTGATCGACGAGGACGTCGATCTCTTAAGGGGGTGAGGATGTAACACCCCGGCCCAAGGCATAATAAGGATTGATAGGATACTCATGCTAACAAGTTGTAACTTTTTTTCCGGAAGCCCATCTCCAAAGAACTCTAAAGTTAAGCGTGCTTGGCCTGGAGAAATCTAGGGATAGGTGACCGACCGGGAAGTCCTTCCCGGGTGCGCACGAGTGAGCACAAAGTGCGTAGAAAAGACTGGTGTTGGTTTGTGAGGGCAGTCTATGTCCTATTTAAGCAGCTTCTAGATTTGTTTAGATACTTCTATGAGGTTAGATGGATGGAGGCCTCAAAAATCTCAGAATGTTGTGGCCTCCGTCTTCGGGATGAGATGAAGGTGGTTTGTGAGGGCAGTCTATGTCCTATTTAAGCAGCTTCTAGATTTGTTTAGATACTTCTATGAGGTTAGATGGATGGAGGCCTCAAAAATCTCAAAATGTTATGGCTTCCGTCTTCGGGATGAGATGAAGGACGAGTATATACCTTTTAACTGTCTGTCTTAGAGAAAAGATTGGTGAAAAAGTTGGTTTTATCTCCACATCAAGAACATACCTCCTATCCTTGAGACCCCCGACCCAAAACCAACGCGCCTAGAGACATGGACCTCTAAACCTTCATTGACTCCGCCCTAGCGAGCTTTGTAGAGAAAATCCATGATCTCTGAGAATGCGGTCTGACCAGGTACGAAGTACTTCAAGACTCTGTTCATCGTCGATCCAATCTCTCCAGGCTCGTTCTCACCCCGTGTACTTGTACTTGGGGGAACAGGACGATTTATAGTTCCTTTATTGACATAAAGAACTACAATTGTTTTCAGTTAACAACCTTGTCACTTTTGCTTCAATTGCAGAGCTCTTTGAGGACACCGTGGCGGAGCGTGTCGGCAAGGTGGTAGTCGACCTGTCATCGTCTGCCACCGATATCCCTACACCACTACGTGACCTCCCACCGACGGAGCGGGACGCCATCGTGAATGTAAGCACTTCCAACCACTATTCCACGTCATTCGTTTCTATGCCCGTAGGAGTAGTAATATTGATTCTTTTAGGCACTATCTTTAACGGATGTGATCGGCCACTCGTCAACCACCAGGCTTCTGCTTCTTTGAAGGAGCAGAAAATTTCTGAACAAGCTGCCACGGCCCTCGTCCCTACAGGCAATGGAAGAGGAAACACTGGCCTCTCTTAGCGAAGAGCTCTGGGGTAGGGAAACTTGTCCAGACGAGTGGTACCGAGGTGAGACCCTGACCTCGTGTTCATCTTACAACTGCGCTAGCAGTTCTTGTCCTCACCCTTATTTTAGTGCAGATGATACCCAGTGCAAAGTTGACCTCCTCGAAGAAGACATTGCTATTGAAAAGGTAGAAAACCGGATGAGTATAACTGTGGTTCTCTGATATTTTACTTGTTCATCACATATTCCTTGTAGCAAAAAGATTCCTTTGAGTGTAGCCCCTCCCTCTTGAACTCGGGTCAGAGCACTGAGGTCTGAGAAGAAGCGAGCTCCAAATCGTCCTCCTTTGTTGTAATGAATTCGGACAAGTACTGGGTTTGATGTTTAGAGAACATTTTCCTTTTG
Source organism: Oryza officinalis (assembly GCA_008326285.1). Lineage (NCBI taxonomy): Eukaryota > Viridiplantae > Streptophyta > Magnoliopsida > Poales > Poaceae > Oryza > Oryza officinalis. The sequence goes on along the minus strand of BDMV01000012.1, from coordinate 14,783,765 downwards.
TAGTATCCTACTCTAAGTTTTTGTTTGCTCGGTATTTCTATATTGTAGATTTATTGAAGTCGAGAACGACGACGTCCAGCAAGGAGGATGATCATCAGACATAATTGTCGAACCAAGTACACCCCAGGGCTTGTCGACGCCAAGTGACGAAAGATGTGCCCTGGTTGTCATTACCTTCGACAATGCCTTGACTTCCGATGAAAACCAAGTGACATTGTTGCGCAAACAATACCAAAGTAAGAAAGTTATAACATTGTAGCACACTGTCTTTATACTTAGGCCAAAGATTGCTAACAATGTTATCTTTTCTAGACCTTGAAAGTTCTCTTGCAGAGATGGAAAGGCGGGCTGAGTACTGGAGGACAATGTACGAAAAGGAAGAACTAGTGAGGGCCGCTTACAACATCAGGAAAGACCAGAGCATGGAGCTTTTGAGAGGAAGAGAGATATGGATCTTGACACAGCTCGAGAACTGCTGCTACGTACTACAGCGGTTGTGCGAAGAGTTGCGCCTAGCACATCCTCCCCTCGAGAAGTCGGTCTCTGGATATCTGGGGTGGATGTGGGGTACATGTAATGCCCTTGCTGACATCGATCAGTAGATCAATGACAGCCCAAAGCAGGAATGTCGTCGAGCCTGCCATTATGCTAGTGGCCACGTGCTCGCATCTATCCGCGAATCCCATCCCCAGATGGACCTGAACTTCTTTCGGGAAAGGTTTACTCATTCTCGGAGGACTGCCGCAGAGATCAACCAACTGGCGCAATCCCTTGCTCCTTTGGCTATGGATGTCTTCTCCTCGATGGACTAGCAAAGGCCCTCCTGGTAGATTTAGTCGTCATACTGCCCTGTAAAGCAATCTAGACAAGAGAATAGTGGAAATTGAAGTTTAATCAATGTTTGTTAAATATTTAAAGCAAGTTGTATGCATGGCAGTAAGAGAGTACTTCTTAGTTTTCACAAATGTCGGCATTGTTAAGTTAAGTTAGGTACCATTGTTAAGAAAAATATTTTCATAAAAGTAACTTAAATTTTCATATTTGACCGTGTTGAAGCAGCGAAATCCTAGAACCTAGCCGTGAAGTTAGGAAAAATTTCCTAGTACATGGCTAGTTAATATGTTATAGTGGTTATTCTGACATGACCAAATCTGACATGGCTGTTTGACCCTTAGCGGCCAACTAGCCCAATCGTGTCAAGCGTCCCTGGTCAAGGTGTTGAGACCTGATAACTAGTCAAACTTAACGTAATAGGTCGATAAGAAACGACTTCCATTTGCGACATTATGAAGAAGCAAGGTTCATTTGACAAAATGCTGTAATATATGAAGCAAAAGATGTAGATATATATACATATATAAACTGATATAAATCAACTTACAAATTAGCCATTGGTCTTATACATAGAATTTTCATAGTTGATCGATGTTCCAAGAATTGGATAACTTGCGACCTTCGTCGTCGGCGATTTTGTATGCACCTGGTCGTAACACTTGTATCACCGTGTATGGTCCATCCCACTTCGATGAGAGCTTGTTGCGTCCTGCCTGGTTTTGTACTCCTCAGAGGACGTAATCATTGATGTCAAGTGTACGAACTCGAATGTGCTTCTCGTGGTAGCAACGTAAGGTTTGCTGACATCTGGCTGCATGAATGGCAACTCGTTCTCGGTGTTCCTTTAGCAGGTTGACGTCGTCTGCTCGCCTATCATCTTGGTCATCGTCTGAGTACTCCTGAACTCGTGTTGATCAATAGCATAGCTCGATGGGGAGCATAGCTTCAGATCCGTACACAAAGAAGAATAGAGTCTCTTTGGTTGGTGTAGTCCGAGTGGTACGGACAGTCCATAGAACAGAAGGGAGCTCCTCAACCCATCGTTAGTCATAGGCGAAAAGCCTATCGTATACACATGCTTTCATCCCTTGGAGCATGATCTCGTTTGTTCGGTCGACTTGTCTGTTGCTCCGAGGATGGGACACTGACATGAAGCCAGATCTTGACGCTGTATTCCGAGCAGTAGTCCTGGAAGGCGGCACTCGTGAATTGGAAGCCATTGTCTGTCAATACTCGGTTTGGAAGCCTGTATCAATAAAATATCCCTTTGATAAACTTGATTATGTGCTCGGCTCTGATTTCTCTTGTTGGCTTCGCTTCAATCCACTTAGTGAATTTATTGATAGCCACAAACAAGAATTTGTAGCTGCTTTGTCCTCTTGGAAAGGGTCCAAGGATATCAAGCCCCCAGCACAAGAATGGCCAGGATAATGGGATGTTTTGGAGGGCTTGAGCGGGTATCTTGGTGTGCTTGCTGTAGAACTAATAAGCCTCGCACCGTTGTACCATGTTAGAGGTAACTTGAAGAGCTGATTGCCAGTAAACACCTTGTCGGAAGGCCTTGCAGACCAACATTCTCGCTCTAGCATGTGTCCCACAGATTCCTTCGTGGATGTCGAGTAGTACCTCCTTGCCATCATCGGATGTGATGCACTTCAGCAGGCCTTGACTTATCGAGAGAGTTTCTCTGCTTCCATGTCGTTGTCCAGCAGCTTGTTGGCATTGAGCATTTCGATGAGTGGTGTGCGCCAATCCGTAGTCATCTCGTTGTTCGCGATGAGCTTGTCATTCTGAATAGTAGGCTCCGAGCCAACGTCGGTGGTGCTATCAATGTCGTCGTTCGGCGAGCTCTTGACCAAGGGATTGGTTAGCACTTCAAGGAACGTACCAAGTTCCATTGGTTCTCTTCTGGAAGCTCGGTGGGCGAGGTTGTTAGCATCGACATTGTCTTTGAGATAGACATGGCGTACCTCAAATTCATTAAACCTTCGTTCTAGCTTTCTTACTTCGGTGAGATACCTGGACAACTTGGAGTTAGAGCACTTGTAGTCCTTATGCACTTGGTCAGCGACTATTTTTGAGTCCCCTTTAACAATTAGTCGCTTGACCCCCAGTGATACGACGTCTCTTAGACCGGCTAGAAGTCCTTCGTAGTTGGCAGTGTTGTTGGTTGCCCGGAAGTTTAGTTGCATGGTGTGTCAGAATTAATATCTGATCAGTGAAGTTAGAACAAATCCACTCCCTCTCCTTGGCTTTTGAAAGCTCCATTGAAGGCCATTGTCCATCGTTCGTTATTCATTCGATTGACTTTGTCGTCCTCAGGAGCAGCCCAATCGACGATGAAATCTGTGAGTACCTAGGGCTTGATGGCTATTCATGGGACGAAGTGGACATTGAATTGGCTGAGCTCAACAACCCATTTGGTAATGCATCTCGAGACTTCTTTTTTTCTGACAACCTCACCAAGGGGGTACGAGAAGACAACCGTGACCTTGTGGGCCTGGAAATATGTGCGCAGCTTTCTTCTTCAAGACTCCACCCAAGACTTCTTCTTCAAGAGCTTCTCAGACTAGAGGGGGAAAGATTGAGCAAGGATGAGTACAACCACCTGTTAACGACGGATTTTGGTAATCGACTTGGAAAGAAAAGAAGAAACCGAAGCAGAGAGGAATGATTGAGTTGGAGTCAGACCAAGCTTCGTATCGGACCCGGTAACCGTATCGGACTGGGGAGGTGTTGCCAGAAAGAGTGTATCGGCCGATACGGATTCGATATGATTGTTGGCCGATACGGGTTGTAAGTTGACAGAGTCAGCGTGGGCTTGGTCTGGGCTCGGAATAAGCTTCAAGGAAGTTGCCAAATAGAGATAAAGCTCGGTTTTAGGCAGTTGTATCTTGTAAATTAAGTAGTTTAGATCTAATCTGTGGCTTAAGTCTGCCGCAAGGACTTGTTTGTTAGTTGTAGATAAGATCGTACCCTACAAGGGTTCTGTTGTAACCTCGGGTATAAATATCCCGATAGTTTGTACATAGAGGCTCTCTCTCAATCAATCATACAATCAAACTAATCTACTTTCGGCGCATCGCCAACCCTCGCAAGAGGTTGACTTCTGACGAGTTCTTGCTTCCCAAGAGCAAGGTAAGAACTCGTACCCGAAGATTTGCATCGTCGGGGCTAGCATGTCGCTTTAGGCACGTTAAGCCCTGATGATGTGATCATCGTTTATCGTGTGTTAGCTAATTTTGACGCGGTCTTCTGATTCTGTCTCGTCAGCAGTTAACTCGTTTTAGGGTTTGTTGCCGATGATGGTTGAATCAGTTTGCTCGCTTAGATTATCTAAGGCATTTACCATCCCCAAAAGCAATCGACGGTTTGATTTTCTTTGTGTTAAGTCTCGATTCACACTTTGAGTTGCTATCGACCTTAGTCCTGTTTCGAGATCTAACACGAAGCCAGTTTTCGACTGTAATTAAGGATGGCGCCGGGGTTTCAGCAAGTCTTATCTAATGCATGTGATTATTTATGTTTTTGCATGTGTTTGCCACTTATACTTGTGGATCGACGAATATAAACATATCGGTCACAGAGTGTTTTTAAAGACTTCTTTGTGGTTGGTGTATTTATGTTAGCTGATTGACTTGTATAAGTTTACACTAGAGTAATAGCTAGTGTAGTTATCCTCATGAAACCCTCATCGGCTAATTTCATTAATCTGTCACATGCTTTTAGCATGGGCCGATGAGATTAGATCTCTTCAATTTGCTTATTATATCAAGTACGCCGATACAGCTTTGCCCTATCGGCTGGGTTATAACAATGTGACATCGGCCTATCGGCCGATCGACCATTGTTTTCTGATATGGTTTACTTGTTTCTTGTTGATTGCAGATCAAATCAACTGGCACGCTCTGCGCACGACTAGGCAAGCCAATTTGGACCTGCGCTGGAGTTAAGCAGATCTCCCAGGCCGCCGTGGTAACGCGGAACCCGTTTGGTTGCTGGACGGGTCGAAATTCTGCGCCAACACGCTTTTGGCACGTCCGGTGGGACAAAGAACGCAAACTCTGCAACAGCAACAAATCTCCTCAAGATGTCGAAGCAGGTCGAGATTTCCGAGGAGAACATCGTCCCTGTGACTGCCGACCAGCTTAATGCAGAGCAGAAGGCTGAGATGGAAAATCTGGTCGAGCAGTTCCAGAATATGTACCTGCAAACATATTCTAGGACTCGGCAAGGCACCTTGATCCAAAAATCCAAGGTAGTTATGCCGAGTCCTGGAGATGGAACTGGCACGTCGGCGGCGACGCACGACCACACCGTCAAGACTGAAGATACTGCAGCGCCGACGTTGCAAGACAGGATTGACTCCGCAGTTCATTCTGCGCTAGTCAACCAATCGGGGATCCTGTTGAACACATTGACCAATACGGTCAAATCGATCCTAGATGGGTCGATTCACCAGTACAAGCCTCAGGGGCCGATTTTCTTACCAGAAAATAAGTTCCCTGCCTATCGGACCCTGAGGAACGACCTGAGCACGGCTCAGCCGACAGCGCCGATGCCACCCCCATCGGCGCAGCCAACAACAACACTGCCACTGATCCTCACCAGTCAGACAGGGGGGAGCCCTCAGCACATCACGGAGGAGCAATATGCTCAATGGACCAAGGGGAAGCAACCAGTGATCGAGCCGATGCAGCAAGTTCCTGTTCACCAGCCATCGACCGGACAGCCACAAGCCCCGGTGTTCAACAATCCTCCACCTTAAGCTGCATACAATGTGCCACAAGGCTACCAGCAGCACACCGCAGGGCAGTATGGCGCGCAGAATCTTGATCACCACTACCAGCCGTACTCCCCCAGGCAGTATCAAGTAGAGGGCTTGCAGCAATCATATCAGCAAGACCTCCCACATCGGCCCGCAGGATACTGGGCCGATATGATAGCTGAAGTGATGCGAGATCAGTTCGGCTTGAAGCCCAAGGAAAACTCTACAGTGTATCGGCACCCGTATCCCGAGGAATTTGACAGAGTGCCATTGCCAGGCCGATACAAGATCCCGGACTTCTCCAAGTTTTCGGGGCAGGACAACGTCTCGACGTACGAGCATGTCAGCCAATTCCTAGCACAGTGCGGGGAGGCATCGGCTATCGAGGCGTTGATGGTGAGGTTTTTCCCTCTATCCTTATCAGGGTCTGCATTCACGTGGTTTTCATCTTTACCCTGCAATTCCATCAGAGGATGGATAGATCTGGAGAAACAGTTTCACAGGTATTTCTACTACAAGAGATGAAACTGTCCGATCTAACTGCCATCAGGCAACGAGTGGATGAATCGGTCCCAGAGTATATCCAGAGGTTTAGAGACATAAGGAACAGGTGTTACAGCCTCAGCTTGACCAATTCCCAGTTAGCCGATTTGGCATTTCAAGGATTGCTAGGGCCGACACGCGAGAGGTTCTCCTCACAGGAATTTGACAGCCTAGCTCAGCTAGCACAACGGGTATCAGCCCACGAACAATGATTCTAGGAGGCAAAGAAGTTTGTAAAGAAAATCAACACAGTTTATCAGTATGCCTCCGACGACGACGACGAGGAAGATGTTGATGTCGACCTGGCCGAGTGGGCCCGGATGAGAAAGCCGACAACTTGCCAATGGGCCAAGAAGGGCGACAAGGAAGATAAATATGACTTCGACATCAACAAGGCCGATAAGATATTTGATCTACTGTTGCAAGAAAAGCAAATTCGGTTGCCAGTGGGTCACGTATTGCCATTGGCCGAAGAGATCAAGAAGAGAAGATATTGCAAATGGCACAACTCTTATTCACACCATACAAATGAATGCAAGATCTTCAGACAACAGATTCAATCGGCCATCGAGCAAGGCAGGATTAAAATCGATGATGCCAAGCGGCCGATGAAGATCGAAGGACATCCGTTCCCAGTCGACATCGAAGGACATTAAAATCCGATGAAGACTACACCGATCAAGACAACTCCTACGACCCACATTGGGAGTGCGAGTTTTTCTGGTTCTGCTGGAATGAGGGAATGAGGTTGCCATCTATCCAGGAGTGCCCTGCATGCAATGGTGTAGAAGATTCTTATCAGGGCAGCTCAAGCAGGCAAGCGCATCGGCCGGCCAAGCAAAGAAAATCGGTTCATGAGAGGTTAGGGCCGATGCACCAAGAGCAACATATTGAAGACGAGGAGCAAGTCCAGAACCCCCAATGGTGCCCAAGCGATGTATTCACAAAGACACAAAAACGGCGGGTTCAGAGGCTAAGGAGGAAGGAGCAAATCCAGGAGCAACAGGCAGAGATAGCCCATTGGCCAGCCAAGACCAAAAAGGAGTGGAGGATAAAATCCACGGTGGTCAAGGCCGATGAGGGCACTTCCAACACAGCTCGGGCTTCTTCGGCTTCAAAAAGTAAAAGAGTGGCATCGACGCCTGTTAATATGGTTTTCATATTGCCAGCAGAGTATAGCGTGCAGGCGGCTGATGAAGCGATGGCCGACGACAAACAATCTTCGGCCAGACTACAGTTGTCACCAGATCAAGCCATCTTCGACAAGCCAGTTGACGTCAGCTACAGACACTTGCGGCCGTTATACATCAAGGGATTCATCAATGGGCGGCCGATGACGAAGATGTTGGTCGATGGCAGCGTGACGGTCAATTTAATGCCATACACAACCTTCAGGAAGCTTGGGAAGGTACCTAAAGACCTTATCAAGACCAACATGGTATTAAAGGACTTCAGTGGCAACGCGTCCGAAGCGAAGGGGGTCCTAAACGTGGAACTCACCGTGGGCAGCAAAACAATACCCACCACCTTCTTCGTCTTCGACGGAAAGGGTTCCTACAGCTTGTTGTTGGGACGGGATTGGATCCACGCAAATTGTTGCGTCCCTTCAACAATGCACCAATGCCTCATGCAATGGCAAGGGGACCAGGTTGAGATCGTGCAGGCCGATCGGTCAGTACACGTGGCCAATGCCGATCTCGCAGTATGGGAGATGGAGGGAATCGACTGCTTGTCCGGACAAGTCTGGGACGCCGATTTCCTCAAAGTAACTGACTGCGACATCGAGACGATTGAAGATCAAGACAAGCAGTTACTTTAGCAAAGATGTGCCATCCGCCGTTGAAGATGAACAAGCTAGTCCTTACACAGATGATGCGGTGGACGAGCTAGATGGCAAGTTGGGACACGGTTTTACGTCGGCTGATGAACTTGAAGAGATTGATATAGGGATAGGTGATAGGCCTAGGCCGACGTACGTAAGTGCTAACCTGCCAAAGGAATACAAGAGTAATCTTATAAATCTGTTGAAAGAATTCATGGATTGTTTTGCATGGGAATATCATGAGATGCCAAAATTAAGCCGATCAATTGTAGAACATCGGCTACCAATCAAACCAGGCTACCGGCCATTTAAACAAGCTCCTAGGAGATTCAAGGCCGATATGCACGAAGCTATCAAGGCAGAGATCACACGACTTTATGATGCCAACTTCATCAGACCTTGCCGATACGCAGAATGGGTCTCCAACATAGTTCCAGTAGTGAAGAAAAAATGGCAAGCTTAGGGTATGTATTGACTTTAGAGACTTGAACAAAGCAACACCGAAAGACGAGTACCCTATGCCTCTGGCCGATTTGCTTGTCGATGCCGCGTCTGGGCACAAGGTTATCAGCTTCATGGATGGGAACGCAGGCTACAACCAAATTTTCATGGCCGAAGAAGACGTTCACAAAACAGCCCTCCGATGCCCAGGGGCAATCGGCCTATATGAATGGGTTGTCATGACATTCGGTTTGAAGAATGCTGGAGCTACATATCAGAGGGCCATGAATTATATTTTTCATGATCTCATCGGCTCTTTGATTGAAGTTTACATTGATGATGTCGTCGTGAAGTCAAGAGAATATGATATGCACTTGGCCGATTTACGCAAGGTACTTGAAAGAGCGAGGAAGTATGGCTTAAAAATGAACCCTAACAAGTGTGCCTTTGGCGTATCGGCCGGTCAGTTCCTGGGTTTCTTGGTCCACGAAAGAGGAATCGAGATTACATAGAAGAATATCGATGCTATAAAGAAAATCAAACCTCCAACGAACAAGACCAAGTTACAATCTCTGCTCGGCAAGATCAATTTTGTTCGGCGCTTTATATCGAACCTGTCAGGAAGAATAGGGCCGTTCACTCCGTTATTGAAGATAAAAGAGGATGAAGAGTTCGTATGGGGTGATAAGCAGCAGAAGGCGCTGGACGATATCAAGGAGTATTTAGCCTCTCCGCCAGTTCTAATCCCTCCACAGAAAGGGGTTCCGTTCAGACTGTACCTATCGGCCGATGAGAAATCCATCGGCTCAGTCTTGGTTCAAGATATTGATGGTAAGGAAAGAGCTATTTTTTATCTCAGTAGGAGGATGCTAGACGCTGAGACAAGATACACGCCGGTAGAAAAACTCTGTTTGTGCTTATATTTCTCATGTACTAAGTTGAGGCATTATTTACTTTCCAATGAGTGCATCATGGTAAGTAAGGCCGATGTGATGAAATACATGCTATCGGCCCCCGTATTAAAAGGAAGAATTGGGAAGTGGATTTTTGCCTTGACAGAGTTCGACCTACGGTATGAATCGGCTAAAGCGATCAAGGGACAAGCCCTAGCCGATTTTATTGTTCAGTACAGAGATGACTCAATTGCATATTCAGATATTGTGCCATGGACCTTGTATTTTGATGGGTCTATCTGCAGACATGGATGCGGTATCGGCCTAGTTATCATATCCCCTCGGGGGGCAAGTTTTGAGTTTGCTTTTACTATCAAGCCTTATTATACTAACAATCAAGCAGAGTACGAAGCGATGCTTAAAGGCTTGCAGTTATTACGAGAAGTCGAGGCCGATTCCGTAGAAATCATTGGTGATTCGCAACTGGTAATCAATCAACTTTCTGGGGCTTATGAATGCAAGAACGATATTCTCAGAGTCTACAACGAGGAGTGCAAGGAGTTACTGCAAGGTTTTAAGATTGTGACGATGAGGCATATACCTAGGAAGCAGAACTTCGAGGCCAACGATTTAGCTCAGGGGGCATCAGGTTACAGGCCGATGGCTAAAGATGTTCAGATTCAGATCGCTCTCGTGCATGCTGATGATTGGAGGTTTGATATCATCGAGTATTTGAGAAATCCTTCTCAATCGGCGTCACGAAGAATAAAGTATAAAGTTTTACATTATGTCCTGCTGGACGATGACTTGTATTATCGGACGATTGATGGTGTCTTACTCAAGTGCCTAGGCCCCGAGGAGGCCAAAACTGTTATGAGTGAAGTACATGAAGGGATTTGTGGAACCCATCAATCGGCCCATAAAATGAGATGGCTGTTGAAGCGCGTCGGATATTTTTGGCCAACCATGCTAGAGGATTGTTTCAAGTATTATAAAGGATGTCAAGATTGTCAGAAGTTTGGAGCAATTCAAAGAGCACTGGCATCGGCTATGCATCCAATCATAAAGTCGTGGCCATTTCGTGGATGGGGAATAGATATGATCGGCCAGATTAACCCGCCATCGAGCAAGGGACACAAATATATCTTGGTGGCTACAGATTACTTCACAAAGTGGGTTGAGGCCGTTCCCCTTAAGAAGGTTGATTCCAAAGATGCTATTCAGTTCGTCAAGGAGCACATCATATATCGGTTTGGGTTACCTCAGACAATAACTACCGATCAGGGATCAATCTTCGTGTCCGATGAGTTCGTCCAGTTCGCCTATAGCATGGGCATTAAATTATTAAATTCTTCTCCTTACTACGCGCAAGCTAATGGACAGGCAGAGGCTTCTAATAAGACTTTAATCAAGTTAATCAAGAGGAAAATCGACGAACAGCCGAGGCAATGGCACACAACACTGGCCGATTCCCGTTGGGCGTATCGGATGGCTTGCCATGGTGCAATTCAAGTGCCTCGGTATCAGTTGGTTTATGGACACGAAGCGGTGCTGCCGTGGGAAACCAACATCGGCTCAAGGAGGATTGCCTTGCAAGACGACCTGACAGCCGATGAGTACCATAATCTTATGGTAGATGAGTTAAACGATTTGGCGCATGTCCGATTACGGGCCTTAGAGAAGATCAAACGTGATAAAGATAGAGTGGCTCGTCATTACAATAAAAAAGTTGTCGCCAAGTCGTTTGAAGAAGGGGATCTTGTATGGAAATTAATAATGCCGATTGGTTCCAGAGATAATAAATTCAGCAAGTGGTCACATAATTGGGAAGGTCCTTTTCAAATTCATCGTTGTGTTCCTCACAATGCTTATTTGCTCAAGGGGTTGGATGGCGAGATTTATGGACGAGCTCTTAATGGCAAGTACTTGAAGAAATATTATCCTAGCGTCTGGATCGACTCATGATCGGCCCTCCAGCCGATTTATGATTACAGCCGATGTGTTATGCATCGTCTTTAGATGGCCGATACATACTATCGCCCTTAGTTCAAATTTTACAACATGAGCCCTCATCTTCTAAAATTTGGGGGGCATATATATATACAAGCGTGGAATTTTTCAAGGAATTTTCTTCTTCAAAGTAAGATCGAATTCGGCTTTCTGGCCGATGAGATTGATTAGTAAAGGGATATCTGTTCGCAGGATGGATTTCAGAAACAATTTTCACACTGGAATTTTCAGATCAAATTCGGCTACGTGGCCGATAAGGTTTGTATTTACACGGTAAATAGAAAAAATAGGTTACATCACCCTATGAAGTCTGCAATAGCTGCAATGGCTCTACGGCGAATTTGTTCAATGTCTTCTATAGCTTGGGCGTCATCGGCCGTCGACCCTGGGATTGGCTTCAATAACTTACTCAGGGTGGCAAGATACTTGGCCGATGCCTTGAGCTTTGCCGTCTGGTCTTCGATAGCCTTGGGTGATGCAGCTATCCCGGCTTCAACTTCTTGGATTTCATGGCGCGTGGCTTCCAGCTTCGATTCTAGCTCTGCTTCGAGACGACGGAGTTCTTCAAGTCGGTGCTTCAAGACAATCGGCTCCACCGCTAGCTCGTCCAACTTGGTCTTGTCAGCACTAACTTGAGCCCTGCTAGCGGACAGGGCCGATTCCAGTTGCTCACGCTCTCGTCGCTCTGCGAGTCTTTCTTTTGCCTTGTTAAGCTTGAATCGGTATTGCTCCAAGAAGATGGCCGGTGTTAGAATCTCCATCAGGTCTTTGGGCAGTTCATCCTGAATTTCTTGTACCCTAACCCTGATGGGGGTGCAATCTTCCACCAAGTACTCCAACGAGGACTCCAGCCGATTGGCGATGTCGGTCAGCCGATTCTTCAGATCATCAGAAATTGACGCCCTGGCTGTAGTGGGTGGCTCCTTGTCCTCATCATCAAGAAACTGGCTGATATCAAAAGAAAACATATTGGCTAGGTTCTGCAAATAACAATATGGGTCAAGGTTAGCCTTGTTAAACAGGAACCGGCAGAAAGGGGATCAGAGTAATCGTGGTTACCTGTGTTGGAGCATCGATGGTGCTTGCATCGGCCTCCCTTTGCTGTGTTGAAGCAGTAGGCGAGGGGGTTGGCCGATGTGGTGAAGGTGATGGAGCCCTAGGCTAAAAAAGCAGGAAATTGGTAAATAGGGTTATGTAAATAGCAAGATAATACGAAAATCAACTCTTACCAAGACAGTCGGAGAGGGTGGTGGAGAAGGAGAAAGAGTCCTCAATCGTGCCTTGGCTCGTTCGCGCCATTGTAGAGTGGCTTTCTTGGTTCTGGGTAAAGGGGCCGATCGAGTTCTCTCCTTCAACATAGACGACGCCGCAGCCTGAAGAGGATATGAAGTTAAAGTATGACATTACAAGGGGATTATGTAAACGTGAAGAAGACATTATACTGACCTTGCGAACTGCATGTCTGGTCCTTTTTGGTTGGGGGGCGTCGCCTTGGTCATCGGCCGGTGGAATCTCAGTAGCTTCGGCCGATGGCTCCTTGGTGGTTTCGGCCGATGGGTCTTCTTCTTCATATGCATCGGCAGCCGCTGCATCGACTTCCTCCTGCATCACTTGTTCTTCAAGGAATTCTTCCATGGAGGGGTCCAGCTCTTCAAGATCGGCTTGGTCGTCGATTTTAGCCTTCTTGCTAGATTTTTGGGATTTGCCCTTGGTTGGCGCTTTCCTCTTGGGTTTTTCTTTAATCACCGGCCCGTGAAGTAATGATGATATCTTCGGAGCAGTAAGGCCGATGATGGATTCCAGGATGGTTGATCCTGATGGGGCTACGGCTTGAGCATAAAAAATATTCTGCCCGCTGTTGCTCACAGATGGAGTCGGCTCATCTTGGACTTGAGGGCTAATACCTTGGATGAGCTCTGTCACATAAAATCTGGCTGATTGATGGAAAATGTGACCGGCCCACTCTTGCCACCATGTTTGGAAATTGATGTGGACGAAAGCGTTCAGATGCAGCCGGTCGCAGTCGCCGAGGTTTCGGAGCTCGATTTCCAGCGCTTTGCTCATGACCAGTGCTGATGGAATTGTGCCTCTGCTCTCTAGGAGTTTGTGAAGGTACAGACTGATGGGGAGTTGCCCGAGCCCGCATTGTCTAGCAGCTACCATTGGGTTGTAAAACTCATAGGACAGGCTGGTGCTCCTTCCCTGAAATATGCCTACTGGGAGCAGGCTCGGAGTGAGGCCGATCATGAATAACTCCCGTGACTCCATGTCGTCATTTATCAAGCTCAGCTGAAGATCGTCTAGGAGTTCAAAATCTCGGTCCGATGTGTAGACAAACATGTCCATCCTGGCTGATGGAGGGCCGGTGAAGAAACGAATGAACCATGTAGCCATGTCATCGGCCGATTGGTCTGCACCTGGGTAAACGGAGGCCGCTTCACCATAGGACATGCATCTTCCGCTCCTGGGATCTTCGTGATCGGCGTATTTTGATGGAAAGCGAGAGTTCGATAGAGGTGGCCGATCAACCATGGTATTGGTGTAAATGGTTAGCCAGAGCTGAATGAACCACCATGGTCCTCCATGAGCTACAGTCTTTTTTAACATCAAGTCCTGTGTGGAGACATGGAGCAGCCGATAGACAGCTCCCAGGAGGTATCGGCCCAAGGGGATTTGTTTCTTGTCGACCAAAGCCTGAGCCAAGTGTTGACAGTTTGTGGTGGGGCCACAGGTCGATCCACAAAAGACAAATCTATCCAACCACAATGTCAGGAAAGCTACATGTTCTCGCTCTGAGACCGATCCCTGTTCCATGTGTTCGGAGATGTATCCGGACCAGCCTCCGATTTTCTTGGTCTTCAACTTGTGATTGCTGTTTATCAGGAGGCTGAAGGGATTGATCTCAGAGTCGATATCCAGTCCTGTCAGTATCTTGACATCTATAAGAGTGGGGGTCATCGGACCTTGTTTGAACACAAAGGCGTTCATGGTACTGGACCAGAAGTAGCTGGCGGCCGACATGAGTGGCTCATTCTTCTTGGTATCGGCCAGGGATAAAGTGATGCATTGGCCGATCCCAATCTTGTCCCAGTGGACTTGTTTGGCAGCAGCAATCCTCTTATGCCAGGTTCTGTATCCATTGAGCTTGGATGGCCAGGACCTGAAAGTATGTTTCCATGAAGACACATTGGGCTTGGCTTGCCTAAAGGGGATTCTGTCCGTTTCAGCATTGATTAGCCAAGTTGGGTCGCAGTCGCCCATGGGGCCTAGCAGAAAGCGATGGGATTTGTCGTCGGTGGGGATCAAGATTTGGTTTTTGAAGACCTAGATCGTGAGAATGACGATGAAAATATAAGACCCGGGGGGCAGAGAGTAAAAACCTTAACTTGGAGAAATCGGCGGAAAAGGCGATAATGTGGATTTTGAAGGAATTGACTTACCGCAGGGATCTCGGAGGCATAGAACGGGGCGGAGGCCATCGTTGTCGTTGAAGGGGTCGCTGTGAAGGGGGTCGATGTTGACGGAACGCCAAGGGGTCGCTGGAGTTGAGAAACGCGAAGGGTTTGTTGAATCGGCGGCGGAAGGATTCGAATCTGGATCTGCACGGTTTTCAGACAAGACCTAGCAAAGAAGTCGATGGGTTTCTCGGAGCTAATTCCGCCACATTATATAATGAAGCGGAATTGGGGAGCATGTGTTAACGACGGATTTTGGTAATCGACTTGGAAAGAAAAGAGGAAACCGAAGAAGAGAGGAAGGATTGAGTTGGAGTTGGACCAGGCTTCGTATCGGACCCAGTAACCGTATCGGACTGGGGAGGTGTTGCCAGAAAGAGTGTATCGGCTGATACGGATTTGATATGATTGTTGGCCGATACGGGTTGTAAGTTGACAGAGTCAGCGTGGGCTTGGTCTGGGCTCGGAATAAGCTTCAAGGAAGTTGTCAAATAGAGATAAAGCTTCAGCCGGTCTTATCTAATGCATGTGATTATTTATGTTTTTGCATGTGTTTGCCACTTATACATGTGGATCGACGAATATAAACATATCGGTCACAGAGTGTTTTTAAAGACTTCTTTGTGGTTGGTGTATTTATGTTAGCCGATTGACTTGTATAAGTTTACAATAGAGTAATAGCTAGTGTAGTTATCCTCATGAAACCCTCATCGGCTAATTTCATTAATCTGTCACACGCTTTTAGCATGGGCCGATGAGATTAGATCTCTTCAATTTGCTTATTATATCAAGTAAGCCGATACAGCTTTGCCCTATCGGCTGGGCTATAACAATGTGACATCGGCCTATCGGCCGATCGACCATTGTTTTTTGATATGGTTTACTTGTTTCTTGTTGATTGCAGATCAAATCAACTGGCACGCTCTGCGCACGACTAGGCAAGCCAATTTGGACCTGCGCTGGAGTTAAGCAGATCTCCCAGGCCGCCGTGGTAACGCGGAACCCGTTTGGTTGCTGGACGGGTCGAAATTCTGCGCCAACACCACCGTACTCAGCAAGCCACACCGAAAAATGCACTTAATGCAAGGGAGTACAAGGATTCATATATAGGGATATTTTGCATAAAACCAGCATTTCGAAACATTTAAATATTTAAAGGCATTTTTAAACCAACACGAACCTATCTCTAGTCAAAATTATCACCAAGCCGCACACCGACGCGATCTTGCCTTATCCTAGGCCAATAGGTACTAACTCCAGTTATTTTAGTTTTAAACAGAATCAAATTCTAACTTGGGTACATTGCTCAGCTTGCCCATAACCGAAGGCACGACTATTCGAATAGATTAAACTCTGATCAGAGGTGTACATCTTTACCCACCAGACATGTCTTCCTCACGTGTTGCGACGTGCCACATGCCACCACGGCATACGGACGAAAGCCATGACATAACCTACCGCCTAGTATTGCTCTAAGCGAAAAAGACCGACATAGACTTCCCTCGCCAGGTGCCCTGGGTCGAGTAGACAGTCTATGCCCCCGCGCGTACTGCCAGAGACGTCAACCCCACCAAGGGCATCATTCATCCCTATCCGTGTCTTTTTGCTCATGGCCGTCCTAACCGACAAGTTAAGCCTTACCCATTAGACAAGTGGTAGTACGGAATATGCCTTACAACAGAGGCCCGAAGACCGGTCCTTATGTCGGCCAAGGTGCGACTAGCAAAACAAGTTTGGGAATTTTGAAAGGGGAGTCCAACATGTCCAGGCTACCAAGCCTTTAATCCAATTAATCAATAACATAGTGTTATTCCCAAAGTCTAGAGATTATAAAACAACTAAATGTTTCTATTGAAGCATGGCTAAGCATAATCCTAAAATATCTAGTAAGCACCACATATAGAGTTCTTACTAGCTGGTTTTTGTTACCTAGAGTGGTCAAAGGTAAATACACAATAAACAATAATAAGGCTATAACAAGGATTGTAGGAAAGGCTAAATAAAACAATTATAACGCGAATGCAATAATTTAAATTAAAATACTTTTCATAAACTGGGATTCAATATGCTCAAGGAGAGCGTGACTTGCCTTGCTCAGAGAAAAAGGGGGGCTTCTGAAGCTTCCGCGACGAACTCGAACTGCACCACGGGAACTCCGGAACGACAGCAACTACACGAACAAACAAAACAAAGCTACAACGCTAAGAAAGAAATGACAACAGTACATAAAAACAACAGACACGGGTTCTTTAAGATATAACAAAAACTAAAAAGTTTGGAACGGGTCAATTTGGAGCTCGTATGGCCGAGAAACGACCATCCGAAATTTAGGTGCAATTAAAGTGGATATTTCCGAGCTGTTTAATTATTATTATACCATTAAATTATGTGTAATGCAATATCACTCGAGGACGGGAAAGGATCGAGCGACTGGCAGCCGGGACCCACGGGTCAGACGGTTAGTTCACCGTGGATAAGGTTCACAAAGACGATCCACAGGAAGGATGGAGTGAGAGTATGCGTGTCAACCGAAACAAGTGGCCGACAAGCAGGGACTCACACGAATGCCACGTGGGCTGCACACATGGGCAAGCATGAGGGGGACACACGGGCACACAAACATGACTACCACACGTACACGCGAAGACCGCCCGAACGACTGTCGACACCGATGGATGAGACCGGGGCCGACAACGGCATGA
The DNA here is from genome assembly GCA_008326285.1 of Oryza officinalis. NCBI lineage: Eukaryota > Viridiplantae > Streptophyta > Magnoliopsida > Poales > Poaceae > Oryza > Oryza officinalis. Next base: position 14,766,297 of record BDMV01000012.1, on the reverse strand, counting down.
CGGGCACGGTGGCGACTCGGGGGGGGGATGAGGAATGGGCAGCAAGGAAGGGATCCTTACCACGACGCGATGATGGCGACTACCAATGACTTGCACGAAGGCGAGGACGAGCTTGACGAAGTGGTGCCGAGGACGAAAGCGACGACGAGGGCAGCAGCGGCGACTCAGGGACGATGAAGACGAACGGGCAGCACTCGACGAACTTCGGGCTTGGCGAAGAGGCGGACGACAACGGGCTGCGCTCGGCTTGACGGGAATGACGGCCGGAGGAAGATGACGACGACGCGAACGACCTTGACAACGCGGACAGCTTTGGCTTGTCGAAGTGAGGGCCGACGGCTAGCACGACCGGGATCGACTAGCGGATGACGAAGACAGCCGGTAGCGGCCGAACAACGGTGAGGCCGGCATGAAGCACGCCGCTGCGGTACCGACGGCAGTGGCAACACAGCGGGTCAATGTGCCAGCGAGGAGGATCGGTCAGCCGAAGGTAGAACCGGCAACGAACGATGACGGAATGACCGAGCGGTGGACGGGGAAAAGAACGATGCAACGACATCGGGCAGCACACCGGCAAAGGCGGTAAGGGCCGCCGGAGTACGAGGACGACGGCGGTTGGAGACGGTGCAGCGGCTGCGGCACCATGGGTTGCCGGCGTCCACAGTGCTCCGGCTGACCTCGGACAAGACGAAGGCGAGGCCGGGAGAGATGGGAGCAGCTGCGATGTCGGGGGAGGTGACGGCACGGTCGGCGCTGCTCCGGCCAATGGGGAGGGGCAGCCGGAGTTGGTCGGCGCGGTGGGGAGAGGAGGCCGCACGGGGAGAGGCAAAAGGACAGGAAGGGAGGATGTCGCGCCATTTATAGGCCATAGGAGAGGAGGGGACGGCCGAGGAGAGGAGGGGACAGCCGGGGAGCTTGCCGGCCGGCCATCCATGGCAGCCAAAGGAGAGGGAATAAATCCCCACTAATTTAATACGAATCAAGAGGGGAAAACTTAGAGGAATTGATGAGGGAGAGGAGGGGAAGCCATTTTTGCACTTTAATTGGGGAGGAATCAACCGAGAAGGGAGATCAAGGGAGGTGGCGCTGCTTTTGTTCACGGGAGGGAGAGGACAAGGCGGCAGCTCGGCTGGAGGAGGAAGACAATGATGTCTTCCCTCCTTGGGCTGGCTGGGCTGTGGTGGGGAGGAAGGCAGGCCGGCGGGGGGGGGGGGGGGGGGGGGGGGNCAGGCCGGCGGGGGGGTGCGGCTGGGCCAAGGGGAGGGGAGGAGGACTTTGGGCCTCGGGGGAAAAAAATGGCCCAAGAGGGAGGGAGAGAGGGAGGAGGAAAAGAAGACTTTGGTGGTAGGCCGAGGGAGAGGAGGAGGACTTTAGGCCGAAAGTGGCCCAAAGAGAGGGAGAGAATTATTTTTAGGTTTTCCATTTAATTAAGTCTATTATTGGTTATTGTTGCATTAAAATTATTTCTTGTGCTATGAAAATTCACGTAAAAATTGAGGGACCAATTTAGGAAAAATTTTCCAAGCCACTTTCGAATTTTTCTTGCTCGTATTTTAGTGTTTGCGATTTCTTTTCAAATTTTAATTATTTCTATTATTCCTTTTAACAAACGATTTTTAACTTGGGATGAATTTATCAGGACGTGACAAATCCACCCCCCTTACAGGAATCTCGCCCCTAAGATTCAGAAGGGCTAGCAAGAAGATAGGTATTGGGGATCTTCACTTCTTCATCCGGCTGCTTGTGTTGCATCTTCTTTAGCCGACTTGTCCAGCAAAATATCCTGACTTGAATTGCTTGTCTTGATCACCTGTCGCAGATGGAATCTTCTCTTCACCTGACTTGTCTCTAGTTGCACCTTTAGCTGACTTAGACTGGCTTGCGGTACTTGAAGATGGGGCTTCAGTTCCAAAACTTCTCAGAATCCATAACCTTGGTGCCAACCTTTGTCATTGTGATTGACACCAACTTCACTATGCTTGACACCAACTTCTTATCATGCATTGATACCAACTTGTCACCGCTAATATACCATGCTTGTCATCACGAGGATACCATGCTTGTCATCATCGTTAGTATACCATGTTGTTCAGTTACTTCTAACTTGCCACTGACTGCTTCAGACTATGGTACCATGCTTGTCATCTTGCTTGCTCGCAAATTCTTCTACCATAACGACAAGGTGATGATTGCCAGGTTGATTGCTATCGGGAATCTTCCTTGAATGCTGGTCTGGGTCCTTTATCAAACACCTTTCCGATAACTTGTGTTCTTGGTAGTAATATCTTTTCTGATTTTTTTATCAATCAACTTTCGACCTATCTCCACCTGGTACTCTTCACTATGGGTTGTGGATGCTTCTGATGACGATGAGTTCCTTTGGTCTGCTATCTTTCAGAGAAACCTTGAAGTGGTTCGTCATAAGCCATATTGACTGTCGTTGCCTTGAGATGCGAGTGCCTGCACAGGTTTCCACCGGGCTTGAGGTTGCACCGGACTATGGTTCTAATTTTTTTGACAAGTGTTGTTGTAGTACTGCAATAAGCGATTTGTTTCGGTTGATCGCGTGCTGCACCACTGCCATGTAGTCTTCACCACGTAATTCATTCGCTTAGGAGCTTGAGGCACTCGTGTCATAGCTTCTGATCTTCTTGCCTTTTTTCGTTGTCAGCCATCTGCTGCAGGGTTTGGAGAGGGAGAGAGGGAAAGCAGAGGGACGGATAGATCAGAACTAAGGACAGGACCTTAACAGATCTAACTTTTTTACTGATATGATGTTGGTTACACTTATATTGCAAGTTGATTAAGCAAACAACCTAGCATGGTTACATCACAACCCACCGATGTAAACCACACGCTACAAACACAAGCAAGAGAAACACACGCCTAGAAGAAAACAACAAAACTCTTGGTGGCTTAGGTTCGGCTAGAGGATTCTTCGGGACCTTCACTCCTTCTTGACGCTTGCAGAGGAAACTTCTGAAGCAGGCTCCTTCTTCAAGCTTGGCTTCACTACTTCCTTCGCTTTCTTGCCATCTCGTTCAACTATTATGTGTTGAATCCAAGCAAGGAAGGGAGAAGTAAACACTTTGCAAATAGCATGGGGAAAGAAGAAAAAGGGGAACTTTTGCAAATAGTTTTATTATAAAATAAGTCCTTAGGGTTTGTCCATTTGGCTTAACCTACAGTCGAGATGGCTCTGATACCAGCTTGTCACGCCCGGAAAATACCTTTCCCGAACGCTAGTGTATTAATCCCCGTCCCAGGAAAAGCCAGGGTACACCACACAAACTTGATACAAAAGACACATCTTTATTAATTATCACGATAATATTTACATTATTACAAAGGCACATAAGGCCTGACAACAAAAGAAAAACAGCAGCGGACTAGCGGGCCTACGGCTCCATCTTCACAGGCGCTCAACTGGGGTATAAGCCAGGACTCCACCCAAGACTTCTTCTTCAAGAGCTTCTCAGACTGGAGGGGGAAAGATTGAGCAAGGATGAGTACAACCACCATACTCAACAAGCCACACCGGAAAATGCACTTAATGCAAGGAGTACAAGGATTCATATATAGGGATATTTTGCATAAAACCAGCATTTCGAAACATTTAAATATTTAAAGGCATTTTTAAACCAACACGAACCTATCTCTAGTCAAAATTATCAGCAAACCGCACACCGACGCGATCTTGCCTTATCCTAGGCCAACAGGTACTAACTCCAGTTATTTTAGTTTTAAACAGAATCAAATTCTAACTTGGGTACATTGCTCAGCTTGCCCATAACCGAGGGCGCGGCTATTCGAATAGATTAAACTCAGATCAGAGGTGTACATCTGTACCCACCAGACATGTCTTCCTCACGTGTTGCGACGTGCCACATGCCACCATGACATATGGATGAAAGCCATGACATAACCTACCGCCTAGTATTGCCCTAAGCGAAAAAGACCGACATAGACTTCCCCCGCCAGGCGCCCTGGGTCGAGCAGACAGTCTATGCCCCCGGGCATACTGCCAGAGATGTCAACCCCACCAAGGGCTTCATTCATCCCTATCCGTGTCCTTTTGCTCATGGCCGTCCTAGACGACAAGTTAAGCCTTACCCATTAGACAAGTGGTAGTACGGAATATGCCTTGCAACAGAGGCCCGAAGACCGGTCCTTATGTTGGCCGAGGTGCGACTAGCAAAGCCATACACCTTGAGCCCAGCCGAAAACAAGTTTGGGAATTTTGAAAGGGGAGTCCAACATGTCCAGGCTACCAACCCTTTAATCCAATTAATCAAGAACGTAGTGTTATTCCCAAAGTCTAGAGATTATAAAACAACTAAATGTTTCTATTGAAGCAGGGCTAAGCATAATCCTAAAATATCTAGTAAGCACCACATATAGAGTTCTTACTAGCTGGTTTTTGTTACCTAGGGTTGTCAAAGGTAAATACACAATAACCAATAATAAGGCTATAACAAGGATTGTAGGAAAGGCTAAATAAAACAGTTATAACGCGGTAAATATAATAAAGCGAATGCAATAATTTAAATTAAAATACTTTTCACAAACTGTCATTCAATATGCTCAAGGAGAGCGTGACTTTCCTTGCTCAGAGAAAAAGGGAGGCTTTTGAAGCTTCCGCGACGAACTCGAACTGCACCACGGGAACTCCGGAACGACAGCAACTACACGAAAAAACAAAACAAAGCTACAACGCTAAGAAAGAAACGACAATAGTACATAAAAACAACAGGCACGGGTTCTTTAAGTTATAAGAAAAACTAAACAGTTTGGAATGGGTCAATTTGGAGCTCGTATGGCCGAGAGACAACCATCCGAAATTTAGGTGCAATTAAAGTGGATATTTCCGAGTTGTTTAATTATTATTATACCATTAAATTATGTGTAATGCAATATCACTCGAGGAAGGGAAAGGATCGAGCGACTGGCAGCCAGGACCCACGGGTCAAACGGTTAGTTCACCGTGGATCAGGTTCACAGAGACGATCCACAGGAAGGATGGAGTGAGGCTATGTGTGTCAACCGAAACAAGTGACCGACAAGCAGGGACTCACACGAATGCCACGTGGGCTGCACACATGGGCAAGCATGAGGCAGACACACGGGCACACAAACACGACTACCACACGTGCACGCGAAGACCGCCCGAACGACAGTCGACACCGATGGACGAAACCGGGGCCAACAACGGCATGACGGGCACGGTGGTGACTCGGGGGGGGGGGACGAGGAAGGGGCAGCAAGGAAGGGATCCTTACCACAACGCGACGACGGCGACTACCAACGACGAACGGAGGACGGCTTCGGCAGTGACTCTTGCACGAAGGCGAGGACGAAGGCGACGACGAGGGCAGCAGCGACGACTTAGGGATGACGAAGACGAACGGGCAGCACTCGACGAACTTCGGGCTTGGCGAAGAGGCGGACGACAACGGGCTGCGCTCGGCTTGACGGGAACGACGGCCGGAGGAAGACGACGACGACGCGAACGACCTTGACGATGCGGACAGCTTCGGCTTGACGAAGTGAGGGCCGACGGCTAGCACGACAGGGAACGACTAGCGGACGAGGAAGACAGCCGGCAGCGGCCAAACAACGGTGAGGCCGGCGTGAAGCACGCCGCTGCGGTACCGACGGCAGTGGCGACGCAGCGGGTCAACGTGCTAGCGAGGAGGATCGGTCGGCCGAAGGTAGCACCGGCAACGAACGATGACGGAATGACCGAGCGGTGGACGGGGAAAAGAACGATGCCACGATGTCGGGAAGCACACCGGCAAAGGCGGTAAGGGCTGCCGGAGTACGAGGAGGACGACGGCGGTTGGAGACGGTGCAGCGGCTACGGCACCATGGGTTGCCAGCGTCCACGGTGCTCCGGCTGACCTCGGACAAGACGAAGGCGAGGCCGGGAGAGATGGGAGCAGCTGCGATGTCGAGGGAGGCGACGGCACGGTCGGCGCTGCTCCGGCCAATGGGGAGGGGCAGCCGGAGTTGGCCGGCACGGTGGGGAGAGGAGGCCGCACGGGGAGAGGCAAAAGGACAGGAAGGGAGGATGTCACGCCATTTATAGGCCATAGGAGAGGAGGGGACGGCCGAGGACACGAGGGGATGGCCGGGGAGAGGAGGGGACGGCCAGGGAGAGGAGGGGACAGCCGGGGAGCTCGCCGGCCGACCATCCATGGCACCCAAAGGAGAGGGATTAAATCCCCACGAATTTAAGCCGAATCAAGAGGGGAAAACTTAGGGGAATTAATGAGGGAGAGGAGGGGAACCCATTTTTGCACTTTAATTGGGGAAGAATCAACCGGGAAGGGAGATCAAGGGAGGCGGCGCTGCTTCTGTTCACGGGAGGGAGAGGAGAAGGCGGCAGCTCGGCTGGAGGAGGTAGACAACGATGTCTTCCCTCCTTGGGCTGGCTGGGCTGCGGTGGGAAGGAAGGCAGGCCGGCGGGGAGGGGGGTGTGGCTGGGCCAAGGGGAGGGGAGGAGAACTTTGGGCCTAGGGGGAAAAAATGGCCCAAGAGGGAGGGAGAGAGGGAGGAGGAAAAGGAGACTTTGGCGGCAGGCCGAGGGAGAGGAGGAGGACTTTGGGACGAAAGTGGCCCAAAGAGAGGGAGAGGATTATTTTTAGGTTTTCCATTTAATTAAGTCTATTATTGGTTATTGTTGCATTAAAATTATTTCTTGTGCTTTGAAAATTCACGTAATAATTGAGGGACCAATTTAGGGCATGGAGAATTTAGGAAAAATTCTCCAAGCTACTTTCAAATTTTTCTTGCTCGTATTTTAGCATTTGCGATTTCTTTTCAATTTTAATTATTTCTATTATTCCTTTTAACGAACGATTTTTAACTTGTGATGAATTTATCAGGACGTGACAGTGGATGAGCGAGGTAACACTTGAGTGCGGAGAACGTCTTCTCAGCCTTAGATGTCGACTCAAACTTTTCTTGTTTCTTCAGAAGATTGAAGAACGGTAGTCCTCCTTTTCCCATCTTTGCCATGAATCAACTGAGGACTGCCATACATCCTGTGAGCATTTGAACTTCTTTGAGTCTTGTCGGCGACTTCATGTTCTCGATGGCCATGATTTTGTTCACGTTTGCTTCAATACCTCACCCAAAGACGAGGAAGTCGAGAAGTTTTCCTGACAATACTCGAACGTGCACTTCTCCGGGTTCAACTTGAGCTGATGTCATCGAAGATTGTTGAACGTTTCCCATAGGTCATCGATGAGGAGATCTCGCGTCTTTGTTTTGACTACGATGTCGTCAACGTAGGCCTCGTTGTATTTTCACAGAGGAAGGTGATGAGCTTGACTTCTTATTTGCTATCGAGCTCGACCCGATCTTGACTGTCTTGTCGGAGCTGCTACTAGACAACAGGATTATCTTTATAGCTGCGTTTGGTTTGGGCGCTACAATGGGTTTGGTCATTTTCTAAGGAGGTTCAATTGGCGCGGGCATAATGGGAGCTTGCTCAATCATGTCGAGGCTCCTCTTGTCGCACTACACGGCCATCTTTGTGTTTCCCAGTATCGCGACTATCCCTTTGGGTCCTGGTATCTTGATCAGCTGATAAGCATAGTGCGACACTGCCATGAACTTGGCGAGTGTTGTCCTTCCGAGAATAGGGTTGTAGGCGGTGTTGAACTCAGCTACGTCGAACATGATCTGCTCTGTTCGGAAGTTGTCAGCTTTAGCAAATGCTACCGGCAACATAATCTTTCCTAGAGGCCTTAACGATGACTCTGGGTAATGTCGTGGAAGGGCTGTTCTAAGTGGATGAGCTTGCTTCTCGCGATCCCAATTGCATTAAGCGTGCTAGCGAAAAGGAGAATAATGGAGTTGCCACCATCGATGAGAACTAGGGCAACTTTAACATTCCGAATAGTAGGTTCGACTACTATCAGGTATCGTCCAAGGGCTGTCGTCAGGATTGGGTGGTCGACATCGGAGAACTTGATCTTCTAATCTAACCACTTCATTTTAGACACCATCTGTGGAGCACACTACCAAAGATGTGGGCCACTTATTGGCCAAAATTGATGAAGTCGGGGCAGTCTGGTTCATCATCGAACGGAGGGTTATGATAGTCTTTCTCTACCACGCGAACCCTCTTTCTCTTATCGTGGGCTATCTTCCTAGTCATGGCCTTCTGGAATATATTGCACTCCTCAATTGAGTGAGCGTTGGTTTTGTGCACCAGACACTATTGTCTTACTGGGCCGTCGTCTAGAAGAGGAGGTTGTTGTGGAGCTTGTTTATCTTGTTATGTGACACGAACCTCCGATTGTGCCTTTCTCTTTCCTTCTTTCTTGCGATTGGGGTTGCGACTTGGTTCCGGGTTGTCTTTTTTAGCCGGTTACTTCTCTTCCACTGCTTTCTCCTTCCCTCCTTCCTTCAAATGACTTCATCTGTGTGGGTGCACCTATCAATGATCTCGAATAGCTTGATGGCAGATGACACTCGCCTTGTCACCAGTTCTTAAATCATGTAGCGATCTTGGATGCTAGATTTGAAGGCTCGTATCATAGATGCATTGGTGATCTCAGGGATTATGTTTCGACACTCGTTGAAGCGTCGAATAAAGTCTCAGAGGGGTTCACTGAGCTTCTGTTTGAGGGTGTGTAGATTGTCCTCGACCGCATGTCTCTTGTAGGTGCCTTGAAAGTTCGCAATGAATTGCTTGCCAAGATCCGCCTAGGAAGATATTGAATTTCGAGGAAGATAAACGAGCCATGACCAAGCAGATCCCTTCAACGCTGCTGGCAAATAATTTGCGAGTGCGTTGTCGTCCGCGCCGGTGGCGTACAGAACAGTAGAGTAGACGTGTAAGAACTCCTCTGGATTTGTGCTTCCATCGTATTTCTCTACTGCTACGGGACGGAATTTTGGAGGCCAATTTACTTCTCGAAGGGAAGACTTAAAGGCTCTGCATCTGCCTCCAGGTAGGAAGGGTGGTTGGTGACCATGGCGGCCACGCGAACCGCCCATGGATGATGACAAAGAGGACGATGAAGAATCACCATAGTCAGATGTGTGGTCGCGAAGTCGGTGATTCCGACTTCAAGCACGTCTTGGGGATGGAGATCGGGAGTCATTATCTTCATCACGATGATGACGCGAAGCCCATTCGTTGTCACCTTGACGTACTAGGACATCCTGGTGACCGCGAGCTTGGTTATGATCTTGGTTGTCGTCCCGATGATTGCCCATACACCGATGATCTATGGGTTGTTGGTGTCCGTCATCACGCTGATCCTGTTGTTGTCGCCTTCAGCCGTTTAGTTGTTAACGGAGATCGCAAGCATTTTGTCGGGAAGGCGCCTGTTGAGCTCGTCGTTGTGGCGAGGCATTCTCAAGGATGCGAGGTTCACCGTTTTGAGGGGCGTTGGCCATGCCAATGTTCTTAGCAACCTCGCCAACTTGAGGGCGAACATCTGGAGGTGGCGGACGGGCTACCGCAGCAAAAGCAGAGTTGTGATTGATGACAATGGATTCCATTCGCTTTAACCATGCATCCGCTTCCAGGTGGGTTACTAGATCGAAAGAATGTTGTTGAAGCAAGTTATTGACAATGGTGAAGTGCTCGGCGGGAGTACAAACAGGTTCTGCTTGAGAAAGGGTCGTGTCTCGAGATCAAACGAACTCGCCCTCCTCTATAGAACCCCGTGGTGTCCGGTTGTTCGCCCCCTGTCCTCGATCTCGATGTCAACCATGATTACATCGTGCGAAGAGCTTGAATCAAAGGATTCCACATCATCCAGGCTATGAAGAACAATGGTTCATCGAGATCAATTTCGATGTAGCCCACCATGCGATCTAAAGGGTTGTCGTCCACAGACGTCGTAAGAGATCGATCTCTATGAGAGTGGATCGAGCAACATGGAACTCGGGTGATTGGTTCCGTAAGCTTCAAGAATGTCTTGCAGCTAGTTAGGAGTTAACTCTTGGACTTGTGGATTGGACACCACATCTTGTCTAGAGAAACGCGCTGAATCCCACACTCCTCGCAAGCATCGAGTTCAGTTTTCGCTTGGATTATGACACAGCATCCAACCAACGGATGACTAGAAGTTGTGTGGATTGGACACCATGCATTATCTTTGTCGGCACACTTCCTTGTCAGTACACGCTTGTCGGTCAAAGCCAAAGATCGGGCTGCTTTAGGCCTTTTGTCGATAGATCAAGATTCTGATGCCTCGTTCTCGAAGCAAACTGGTGAGGCGGTCGTTGAAAGAGATGTACCCGCTCGTGTCATCGTCGTGACCTTGCTTGTGGCATGTGCCAAGGGGAGCGAGATCTGGATGGCAGTGAAAGCAACGGATCGTACACCGACCACGGTATTTGTATAGTATAGGGATCGTTGGAACTAGGGTATTCGCGAGAATCAATCAAGCAGATAAGGGACAAAGGTTTATACTAGTTCGGATCCTCAGTATGAGTAATGACCCTGCTCTAGTATATATGGATTATTGATTGGAATATCGCTCAAAGTACAATGGGAAATACAACAACCAGATGAATTTGCTGACTAGAAACTGCCGAGAACGACTCAACAAGATCAATTCGGCGAATACGGCGTTGGCTTCCTCCAGATTGCTTTTGGGTGTGGATTTGATTTTGGCTTGTGACTCGATTCCGTGATCTAAGCATAGAGACCTTGCTTACTTCTTTTTCTCTAAGTAGAACTCGAAGAAATACAATAGAACACGGGCCTAAGGAGACCTTATCTTTCCCGACTAAGACTCTAACACCTTCTTTTCCGGAAAGATAATTTCCTTCTCTTTTGGCCATATTTCCTTTTTATATACTATCAGTATATGGTTTTATCATATTTCATTAACCCGTGTGTAGAAGGTATGTTTTATCCTTGGCACTGACAAATTCTCTCCCAAAGTGCCGTTCTCATCGTATATTATGAATGGCTATTTTGCCCTTCCACGACTTGTACATAAAATTGTCACTCGGTAAAATTTGACATGTGCCGCTTCTAAACTTGTGATTTCTAAAAGCACCCGTAAAATCCTTAAAATAAAAATACGCCACTACGTGACGACGTCAAGAAGATATGTCATTGTGAGTAAAGGCTGGGTTTTATTCCATTCTCTAAAAGGAATATGAGCCTTGTTGCCATTTCCCCTCTCCTTCATTTCGCTCGACTTCATGGGCATTCCCTGTACGTTGATCTAACCAAAATTTTATGATTTAGCAGTTTACTCGTTACCACTTTGACTATGTTAACATTTCATAACAAAGAAATACGGGTCCATATGTCCATGATAATGGGCCACGATGTCAAATAATCAAAGCCCGAATAGTGGGCAATGATAACCATATAAGCCGCTCCAACACCCATTGTTCTCTTCTGTATTGCCTCACCACGGCCAACTGGACGCATTAGCATAAATTTAAAAATAGATTAATATAATTCCTTAAAGTAATTTTTTTATAGTTTTTTTTAAAAAAATATACTTTTTAGCAATTTGAAAAGAGTACACACGAAACATGAGTAAGCTTGTTTCGTAAGCAGAAGTTGAGAATAGGTGGTATATAAGAGTTAAAGTGAAATATTTTATTTGTATCTATTGATAATTGAGTAATTTTGTGGATATAATTTTCTAAAAATCAACCTAGCCACAATCTCTACTTCCTTGTTTCCTTGCACCAATCTCTGTTGGAATCTATCCTACAGCTCTCAATACGATCTCACTTGTACGCAAGAAACAGCACAAGTCGAACACTATAGAGAAGATGAACAGAACACACAAAACAGAGGAATTTTGCCGCTGCTCAGTCCGCCACAGATTAACAGTTTTCTCTCCTCTTATTATAAAGCTAGAACCGCTAAAACGTGGCTAAGTGGATGCCTATCGCGCGGCATGATGGGGCACTAGGTAAAAACATCCTAGACAAACTAATAGACGCAACCCTTTGTAATCTTTTCATGGGAGTAGTTACCATCACTCATGTAATATATGCTTTTAAGCATTTCTTTCAATAAAGCTCATGAGTTCAAACTAATAGACTAAACTTTGAAAAACATTTTTTATTATAAAATAAGTCACAACAAAATAACTACCACTGAACAAAATAACTACCACTGCATCATACGACTGCATGTATTGTCAGCCTTTCATTTTATTGATCAACAGCTCAGATTCACCAGCATAGTATTCGAACAACATCACATTAAATGCTACAACAACTTTTGCTACAGCATCAAGCTAATGTCTACTTCTTTCGTTTCAAAATATAATTGATTTTTGATGTATGCAACACGTCTTATAAGTCTGAATATAAAGGATTCGTAATACTAGACTATGTTACATCTATTCAAAAATCTCTTTTATATTTTGAGATGAAGAAATTACCGTTTAATTTTGAAAAAACGCAGCAGCGACAACTGCTTAAGTTGCAGTTAATACCATGACTGCAGCTGATCCGGATGCTAATGTACCCCTCTGCCGTAGCAGCTATGGTACCGCCGTACCGCCTAAATTTTTAACCTAATTTGAGAGTAGTTAGATTTAAAATAGGGTGGACTAAATTTTTATACAGTTTCTATGTAAAAATATTTAAAAGCTAGATATCAAATGGTCCATAAGCCTTGATACGTTACCACCCTAGCTACGGTACAGAACCTCTTAGCAGGGGCCATCGTTGAGGCAAATGGAGATTCAGTCAATGCTATAGTTTTATCTACGGTAAATAACTCACGGAAAAATCAACTAATTAATAAAAAATAACTTATGAGGAAAACTTTTATAATTGTTTTCTTGGTGGTTGAAAAGCAAAAAAAAATTGTATCTGTATTTTTTTTGGACTATGCATGTGTCTTCTTAGGCTGAGTTCGCTAGTGAGTCTTCGCAGCGCCTCGATGGATTGGAAACCCAAAACACTGTGCAAGCACTGTTAACTATTGGTCATCACACTGTGCAATCGTGACGGATTCATGGATGGGGCGACGACGCCGTTTCAGCGCAGGACGTCGTTAGGGGTCACGGCTTGGATGGAAGGAGAGGGCAGCCGGTGGCCCCACAGATGCGAAGGGCGGTGCCTCATCCTTCTGCTTCTCTCCTCTTGCCGCAGCTTTCGCCACCAGTCCCAACGGGCACCGCCGCCTGCCCATCCACCGCCTGCCCCTTCTCCAAGCCACCCACCGCCCGCCATCCCTTCTCCCTGCCATCCACCGCCCGCAGCCCACCCGCCTGCCCATCCGTCGGGAACCCCTTCTCCCTGCTGTTCAACGCCCGCCGCCTACCCGTCCGCCGGCTGTCCCTTTTCCCCACCGCCCACTGCCCGCCCACCCGTCCGCCCTTCCCATCCGCCGCCCGGGACAGAGACGGGGAAGAGAGGGGAGAGAGGGAGAGAGGAGGAAGAAGACCGAGAGCAGAGGAAGAGAAAGAGGAGGGAGAAAGGAAGAGGGGAGGAGTGGAGGAGAGCGAGGATGAGCCATGGGTAATTTTTCAGTTCCTATTTTTGCTCAGCTGGCTCTACTCCCTCCCCTCAATCGAATCTCCCCTTGCCGCAGCACGTCGTCCGGAGTTTGCTTTCGCCTACAGCTGGCGGAACAGGCCTCTAGTCCATCGAATCAGCAGAGCATCACTAGTGCTGCCCACAGTGCGCTCGAGCGGTCAGCGCCGTCCTCGAAGGTGGTGAAAGCCGGGCGGCACGCTCGGTTCGCGCGTCGTCTTGTCCAGCCTAGTAGCTTTCCGCGCATGGCTGTGTCTCACGTCGTACATCCCGTGCGGCACAGAAGACTGGCGAGACTCGGTGCTACAAGGTAGCAAAGCTGACGGTCTTAGCGGCGCCACTATATTTGAGGTGGAGGCTGTGGTTGCTCGGATGGAGACGCGAGGGAAGAAACGGAAGCGAGAGATCGAGCGCTCACAAATCGCATCCCGGGCAGTGGTTGTTCAAGCCCCTTCTCCAACCTTCCCGTTGTCGACCTGGGCCGCCGATCTAGAGTCTGGTGAGGACTCCTACGACTTCTGCACCTCCGACGCAGGCACCGCCAAGGCCCTAGAGGACGACGTGCTTCACGTCGCCAAAACCCTAACGAAGGTTTGTGCAAAATCTCCAGAAGCGGTCATCGAGTTCGTTCGGCGAGTGAATCCTGCAACCGTCGGGCGTTCAATCAACTGGGACGTCGTCCACGACACCGAAGCAAGAAAGGTAATGCCAGCTTGTCATTTTTTTGTTTCTTTCAAAACCAACTTTCAGAACCAACTTTTATTAGATGTTCGATGGCCGTTGCCGCTGGACCGATATGGAGGTCCGCTTGTTTCTGGAAAGTTGTTTGGAGGAAATAGCAGCTCACAACATCACCACCAGCAACCCCAAGGCGGTGGCATTGGACAATTTGTCTACGAAAATGTATGCGAAGTGTAGGAAGAAGGTGAACAGGAGCCAAGTTCAGTACATTTGGCGTGATTGTCGGAAGCGGTTCAACATGTGGGTGTGGCTTGAGTCGCATGCTACTAGCCTCGGTCGTGATCCACATACGAGTGCCATTGTCGCCGACGACGCCTGGTGGGAACAACAAGAAGGGGTATGTCACTTATCACTTACATTTTGCATGTCCCCGTCAATATATGTAACTAATTCGTAGCAGTACCTACCATGTCTTGATTGTTTTCTGTTTCAGTAGTGTGTTTCTTCATTAGAGTTTGAGTTGATGCTCCTGGAATCATTGTTTTAATTTTTATCAACCATTGGGAGGCTGTCTTGCCTAAAGCCCTAAATATTGGAAGCTCTATATAGAATTGGGAGTCAATTTATTATGCTAGAGGATGCTTTATTATACTCCCTCTATTGCAAAATATATTACGATACGACTTTGACCAATAGTTATTTTATTGTAATATAAATTTTATGGAACAAAATTGATGTTATTACTTTTGTCTTTAAAAATTCTTCTTCTTGCCGAAACTCCTCCCCTTTCTTCTTCTTCTTGCGTGATTAATGTAGTGAGTCCAGACAATCACACTTTTCATAGAAGTCCAAGTTGCAGAAGCAGTGTCAAATGTGCTCATTAATTTGTAGGCCTACCAAACACATATGTGACCTGAATGTGAGATGGATTTTATCACTAATTGTTTTACACTTTTCTGCATATTACTTATTGCTCACTTGCCAAAGAAAAATTATGTTCTGTGACATATTGGTTTTCCCATGTTTTTGCTTTGGGCTGTTGTAATTAATCAGTTTGGTTTTTTGCCTCACGCTGCACTTGTGTCATTTATTCTGAGATGTTTTGTCTCGCTCTGCTCTTGCTTGAGCTATATTAAATTGCATAATTTTCAAAGTAGGTCCTTTTAATTAGACGAATATAACTTGGCACTGATTATTAGTTTACAATCATCTGATCAAATCGATTTGAGATAATAGTATCCTTTGGTTAAATTTGCAGACAATAGTTTACAGTCATCTAAGAAAACCAGAACAGTGAATGAGCCTCGCCTCTGCTAGTATGGATTTGTCATTTCCTATGTTACTTTGTATGCAATTGAAATCATCCCAACCTTGTTTCTGAGGAAACATTGGTCTCTCCCCCATTTTTAAACAGAAAAAACATTTTGTGTGCATATTTTGCTAATTCTGCAAACTATTTCTTCTCTAAAAGAGATGCATCTGCCATTAGCTTCATCATGTTGCTCCATTTGTTCATGTCCTGTTCCAACATACTGTCATACCGTTTTGTGTTTGACCATTGAGGAAAGAATCAATTAGTGTTTCATAGCTCATTTATATTATCATGTTTTATTCATAGTTGTGTAGTACAAAGGTTTCCAGTTCGTCTCTTCTTCTGAAATTAATAAGCCAACATAAATTCTTACATATTTGGTGCAGCCATTAGGTAGCTAGTTTTTTTTTGCCTCGGTATCACGCTTCGTTATGGGTCAATTTCCCTTTGCTTTTTTTCCTATGTAAGATAAATTCATCTCTGAACGTAAGCTTGTTTTATACTGTTCCACTTGGTCGCTCCCGATTGGGAAAGTTCGTTTGTCATGCTGTCTTCCTAAATGAACTGTGCACATCTTTAACTGCCATAGTGCTGATCCAAATGAACTGTGCACATCTTTAACTGCCATAGTGCACATCAGTTAGCAACATGCCAAACTGATGTTCTTTGATCCAACACAAATTTTGTGTGGTGTTCATTGATGCCATTTACTGTTGTGTTCACACCTTTCGTTTACTAGTAGTTCTGATTTGGCGAGATATTTTATATGGTAGTGCCCTGTTTGAACGAGATAATGTGTATGGTAGTGTAAAAATTTATCTATCTTATTTTCCTGTTTATGACTGCACAGAGAATTGATTTTTCTTTACTTTATTCTCTCTTTTTGATGCATGCTTGCCCCTACAGGATAAACTCCTAATTGTCAGGATAAACTCCTATGGTCTGTCTGCTGTGCTAGTAGCTGTGCTTTTTGCCTCTTCATCTGCTTCATTCCATAGCATATAGGACAAATTTTTGCTTCATTCCATAGCATATATATAGGACAAATTTTCAGAACTCATGTCACCAGTCCATCACAAGGCTAGGTCTCCGTAATCATTAACCTAAGTGTGACAGTAATTGGAGATGCAGTTCATAATCAAGTGACCTAGCATGTGAAGTGATTTTGTTTGCACCTGTCCACCACACTGCCTTTAGTTATTACTCTTTTCATCCAGGCAACTCTTTTGAGTTTTCAGTTCAGAGTGCATACCACAAGCCTGACTGCCTGAGCCTGTCCTCTTTATTTTTGGTCATGTATTCCTGACTTCTTTCTTAACCTGAAACCATCTTTTCCAACTGAATCCCAAACTGCAGTGGATGAAACCTACCATTTCTGACAACCTTTTCTCACTTCACTAGCTGGGATAATTTACACAGATAGTTGTGAACATCATATGGCATGACCTCTCCTACAATTGCTTGATCAATATATATCTTGTGTACACCACAAGAAGAAGAAAACTACTGTCCTCTGTGGACATCTACTTTCATGTATGTACAGTGCTTCTGAACAAATTTTTGACAGTGTTGGCATGCCATGGGCAGACAGCATGTATGTTCTAAGCACAAATTTTTTTCAGTGTTCGTGCGTACTAAACATTTTCACTGGTATATCCTGCAGATATGTAGCACCATGCATGTGTATGAACTATTCTGCTTTTTGTGCAAGAAGGGAATAAGAACTGCTGTGCTCTGTTTTTCTATTTGCCTGGAATGATTTTGTGCAGTCTGTACTGCAGACATATAACAATTTGGAACATCTTCTGTATGTCGTATTGTAGTAGTTGCAAGTTTGAAACTTTTGTTGCTCGAAATGAACTATTATGTCGGTATATTTTTAGAGCTCGAACCGTTCATTTTGTTGCTACTGACTTGTGCATGTATAACTATGGTGCAGATGAAGAAAGGCGTGAGCACTTTCAAAAATGATCCTCTCAAACACATTGACCTTCATAACGCGGTGTTCAGGAGGCGCACCGTTGTAGGCAACCAGTCAGATGTCGCTGGAGCATCGCCAGCAGCAGCACATGCTCAAGCTCAATGGCAAACTGTTGATGTCGCGCAGCTCACAGCCACTTACATGCCTCCTATGCCATCTCCACCAGCACCTCAGTATACGTCAGGGGGTAAGGGAAAAAGGGCAGCCACTGATAGTGCTGCCTCAGGGGGGTCCTCGAAGAAGTCCCGCAGCAACAGCACCGGGGAGGCCCTACAAAGGCTTGCCGACCTACGATGTGAGTCCTTGCATAGTCGGGCAAGAGAGGCAGCCAAAGCCAAGTCGAAAGGGATTGAGGCATGCATAGAGTTGGTTGAAAACGATGGACACCGTATCGCTGGTCCGGTGTGGTACGCTGCTTGTCGTTTATTCTAGAATCCTAACCACTGCGCATGCTTCATCAGAATCCCGACAGCCGAGGATCGCCTCGATTATATCCAGGTGATGTCACAGGGTGGTGGCGGTGCTAGTGGTGCAGGTGCCTCTGGTGGTTGTCAGTAAAGCAGGACCTCCTCTGTTCCATTGTAGTTGCATTTGCTTTATCAGAACTGTACCATGTTTTCGAAATAATGCTGTCAATCTTTATGCTCCTGAGTTAGGGTCTGAGTTAGTGTAACAATTGCGGATTTAACATAAATGTGATGTCGTTTTTCCATAATTGGTTTGTGTGACATATCAAGTTTTAGTACTCCATGTTTTTAACTGCAATGTTAGCTATTCTCCCATGTTGCAAGTTCTGTCTAGCTGAATACATATATATGACACTGTTTGTATTTTGTTCCTATCATTTTTAAAGGACTGGCAATGACTACTGGTGCGTCAGCCTCGCATGGCACCGGAGGGCACTCAACCAGCGATGAGGATGATCCCGTCATCGATTTACTCGCTGCAAGTTTCCAACAAAATGAGAGAGCTCCAAGGCGAATACCGATTCAAACCGGTATTAGTTGGATGCTGGAAACTATGGCAAATCGAAGGCAATGTAGGGCCATGTTCCGTTTGACTGCGGAGCAAATACATAGTCTACATGACCTATTGGTCACTTCGTATTGCCTCATTGGGACATCCGAGATATGTGCGTTAGAAAAAACTTGGGATGTTCTTGTATGCTATGGTAGGAAATCGTTCGAACAGAGACACGAACAATCGTTTCGTACGGTCAAACTCAATTGTGTCCATTAACTTCCACCAAGTACTGATCAGTATGAATGCGTTGGCGGGGAATATTTTGAAACCTGTGGATCCCAACTTCATGGAAACTCATCCTCAGTTTTTGAATGAAGACTGGATCAAACCATTTTATCAGTCAGTCGGTGCTGTAGACGGCACGCATGTGCAAGTCGTGACATCTGCTACCACGTCTATTGAACACAGGAACCGGCACCATGTAACGAGCAAAAATGTTCTAGTTATCTGCGATCACTACGGGAGAATTATGTTGTGTAATGCTGGATGGCCAGGCTCGGTGCACGATCAAAGGATTCTGACCGAGGGAGTTCAATATTATCCCGACAATTTCCCAAGGATACCCCTAGGTGAGTGCATTTCATTTTTTGGCATTTATATTATGAAAATGAGCAGACACTATTTTTCATAAGTTACCTCTAATGCATAACATTTGTTCTGCTACGTTGGACAGGAAGGTATTTACTTGTGGACTCTAGATTTCCGAGTAGGATGGGATGTCTTGCACCATACCCACGTGTACGCTTCCACAGGGATCAACTTGGAGATGAAGGTGCATCCCCACCTGTAGGACGAGAAGAGACATTTAACCACCGACACTCGTCGTTGCGAAGTATTGTTTAAAGAACATTTGGCATCGTCAAAAAACAATGGAAGATACTGAAGGAAATATCCTACTATCGAGAAGAGAATGTTTCGAAGCACATAATACATGCAGCTTTCGCCATGCACAACTTCAAAATGGATAATGCTGCGGACGTGCACTACCGTCAAAACAATCCTATGTACAATGGATATCCCGTGGTGCCACAACACACATCATTCGACCAGATGTATTATACCACAAATAGCGAGCAAGCTATGACCACCTGGCGTGATTGCATTGCGGATGCGTTGTTTAATCATTATCAATAGACGTCAGCTTTATTGTAAAATGGAATATGTACTACATTTAATTACAATATTCAGAACTGGGTGCATGCACTCTGTATTGCATTGAATTAATATTTACCTGGTTTCGTAGTCATCGCTGGGATTTTTACAAAAATTAATCTATTTTCCTAAATACGTACTAATTTATACAAAAATTCTCTCATGTATTGGACTTAAATATTATTTATACGGTTTCAAAGTCATTGCAGAGCTTTTCTAAAAAAATGGACTTTTCACCTAATTACGTTTTAATTTTTTCATGTCGCAGGCCGTATTACAAAAATGCGTCAATTATTATGTAATTGGAAGAGATATTGGATTTAATTATTGGTTATGCAGTTTTCAAATCTTCGCTGAGCTTATTTAAAAATTGGACTTTTTTCCTAACTACGTTTAGATTTTTTCATGCGAGATGCAATATGACAAATACGTGTCAATTATTATGTAATTGGAATATGTATTGGATGTAACGCGTATTTTAGCAGTTTTCAAGTCATTGCTCAGGATTTTTATAAATTAGAATTTTTTTCTCCACTATGTTTAAATTTTCTCACGCCGCACACCGTATTACAAAAACGCGTCAATTATTATGTAATTGGAATATGTTTAGGCTAGTTTTTATTTACGCAGTTTCCAAGCAATTGCTGAGTCTTTTTAAAAATTGGGCTTTTTTAGTAACACCGTATTAATTTTTTAATGCTGGACGCAAAATTACAAATACGCGTCAATTATTATGTAATTGTAATATGTATTGGCTTTAATTATTATTTTAGCAGTTTCAAAGTCATTGTTGAGGTTTTTTAAAAACTAGAACATTTTTTCCTATATACGTTTTAATTTTGTCACGCCGATAGCAATATTACGAATACGCGTCAATTATTATGTAATTGGAATATGTAATGGATTTAATTATTACGTATGCAGTTTTCACGTCATTGCTGAGTTTTTTTAAAATTTGGACTTTTTTTCTAACTACGTTCTAATTTTGTAATGCTGCACGCAATATTACAAATACGCGTCAGTTATTATTAGTGTTTGTATATATATTGGATTTAATTATTATTTTAGCAGTTTTCAAGTCATTGCTGAGGTTTTTTTTTAAAAAAATTTCCTTATAACTACGTTTTAATTTTTTCATGCTGAACGCAATATTACGATAACGCGTCAATTATGTGTTGTGGTTGTTACGTACCGGCCGATCTATCTACAAATTTTAATCAGTAGTTTTGCAGTAAATTTCATGCACTTCTTTCCGTCTCAACCATCTCAGCAAATTTCATGTAAATTATGTAAATTTTGTAAATTTACTGCAGTAAATATCAACCAGCTGTAAACTTGGACAATTTTCGTAGTAGTAGTAGTAAAGCCCAGCAGTAAGGTTTTACAGTGGTAAAAGAGCAACAAAAGACAAGTCGAGTAAATTTTACTGTGGTAAAAGACCAGGAAAAGAAAAGGGCCAACATATACATAGCAAAGGTTCAGCCAGTCAAGGAGATTTTTTATAACCCATCACTTTAACTGTTTTACAGCCTTCAACCGCCTTTATCCTCTCATCTCTCAAAGCACGCAACAGAGGCAAACAACACTCTGCACCTTCAGCGCTTTACAGCATCCAAAGCGCTCTCACTTCACTCCCTCACCACCTTAATTAAACCAAACCCTTAAGTACTTAATTACGACTAAACAAGGGGCACTCCCGTTAATTAGATTAAGCAGCAGGCTAAGGCGCAATTAGCATCCCTTGGGCACGAAGCCGAGGCGCTGGCCGTCGCCGTCGAACACCACACGGACGGCAACGCCTCCAGCCCGCGCGTTGACGCTTTTTGTCGGTGCTTCACGGCGCCGTCTCCACTGAACATACGGAGCGGCCAAAACAGCCAAGCTAAACAGTAAATCTACAGTGTCCCACATATCCCACACAGTGCACAACAGTACACCTACAGTACGTTGGGTTCGGAAGATACCGAGACGTTGCGAAAACCAACACGCGAACTCAACTATAAAAGAAACAAACTAGAAAAAAAATCCAAAATCAACTATAAAACTAAATTAAGATTTAAAATTGAAATACCAGCAACTGATAAGACAAAAGGCAGCAGGTGGAAAAAATATCCAAGAACCCATGACCTGTCGCCATTTGTGAGAAGTAGTAGGTAGGAAGTTGACAGGAGGAGATAGCTGTCTTATAGTCAGTAAATTAAACAATGGTACTGTGCTAGGAGCTTGGTTACAACTATTTTAGAATCGTGAGCAACAACAAGTCCAAACTTTTTATTTACTGGTACATGGTAAAACACACTGGTTATAAGATATGATATATGGCACCGTATCCTATGCATGCACCTTTCGATGTACTCATACACTCTGTTTACGTAGACCGCATCTTAATCTGAAAGCTAGGCTACAAGCGGGATACTTTTACATAAAATTGTCCGTCACTTCATTAGTAATTTTATGAATAACCCTCAGGCTTTTTTTTCACCTATGGCATCTAGGCTCTTTTTCTAGAGTCCTTGCTCTTAAACCACCTCACTCAGTACGGCAAGACAACGACAGGGACACGAATCCCCTCATCAACCATGCTTGCTGGAGATAGAGATGGTTGAAGAAGAATTGCACTTCATTAGTAATTTTATGAATAACCCCCAAGCTTTTTTTTCACCTATCGCATCTAGGCTCTTTTTCTAGAGTCCTTGCTCCTAAATCACCCCACTCAGTGCGGAAAGACAACGACAGGGACACGAATCCCCTCATCAACCATGCTTGCTGGAGATGGAGATGGTTGAAGAAGAATTGTGGCCGCTTCTCTTCAAATTTTATCCTTCAAAAAATTCTTACTGTCCTATTTCTATGCAGTACAGTCCCTCTAGTCAAATTGGCCTTAACTACAACCAACTTCCAAGCATCAAAAGGAAGGAATTTAATGCTAGGAACTTTTATTCGGAGATGATGCCACCATTGATAGGAGCAACCAATCAATTGTATGGATAAGGTCGGTCCCTATGTGGCCGACCGTACCACTCCCGGCTAGCCACTGACTAGCTCCTCCAGACTACAAGTAACACCCCATCCC